>ML677361.1:6677720-6755070 GCA_007922305.1 Dermatemys mawii
TTCACTGGTGGTTGCATCTACTCAACACCTGTTAAAATCTGGCCACTTAGGTAGGTGCCTTGCTTTAGGCACTCAAGTTTGAAAATCAGGCCTTTGAAAACTCTGCTTCTCCCTCTGATGACATGTCAGTCTCTCCCAAGGGAGTTGTGTGGATTAAGGAGTTAATGGGGGTACAGTGCTGTAAAACTGTGCTCTCTCGAATGGAGATATTGTTGCCAGCATCCCAAGGGAGCTGTCCTCCATAAAGGGAAGCCTTGGGCCTTTCAATTTGTAAACACAGATTCAATCTGTGAAATCCCATCCTTTCAGGTCACCAATACAGAAAGCCCCATCTGCTCGTGCAACACCCATCCCTGTGCTATCGCAGCTGGTACATAGCGTGAAATCGTGCAGGGGTGTTTGGAGGAGCAGATCAGTGAATGAGACAAAACGTGGGGTTTATCGTTTGACTTGGCTTCCCTTTCAGAGCAGTCAGTCTGTATAAAGAGGATGAACCCAACGTTTTCGCAGAGCCAGCTGTCTTATCCCGACTGCTGCTCCCCTTCCTCCTTCAGCTGCTAGACACGGTGCCCGCCTCCACTCCGCTTTGTGAGTTCACTCAACACTGGCTGAAAGCCACCGGACCCAGCATCTTACACAACCTACAGCACTGCAAGCACTGGTGGAGCCGAGGTATGTAGCTGTACAGGCATTGCATCTAATCCCTTCCCATGACAGGCAGTCAAATATCCTGCAGTGTCGGCCTTAAAATTAAAGCAAAGCTGGTTGCATACAGGACATTTGCTCATAAAGCACAAACCTGTTTATATGTAGGACCTGCACTAACTGCCGCTCTCTTTAACTATGTAGTGCTAGAATAATTGCTTTAAATAAAGTAAAATGGAAGAAGCAGCACATTAGTTCCTGCCATACTGCGACTTCAAAGTTTAAGTGACTTCATAGTATTCTTTACATTTTTTCAATGTTGCTCTTGTTCTACTTTTAAGTTTGTTCCGACATTTCCTCCCACAAACCAGCCTCCCTTCAAACTGCACCAAGACTGGGACGAACAGAAAGCAGCATGCAAAACGAAAAGCCAGGGAACAGCCACTATATTCCATAATTGTCCCTCTGCAGAGTCTGTGCCTTTGACTGACAACCCTGAGTTGTTTTCTGTTTCTCAGCCAAATTCACTATAGTTCAACCAGCTCCTATTCATGTATCACGAATAGCACTTAGAGGTGAAACTGGAGAATGAGAAACAGCTTGGAGGTTTTGGATAACTGGAAATTGCATCCAGAAATCCCCATGATGTTACCTGCATAATAAACTATTTGCCCTGGTCAAGGGAAACTGCAGTAGAATCTCTGTATTAGAGATGTCATACTGGGGAGGGGCTGGCTGTGCTCTGTGCAGCCAAGGTAAACTGAGGCACATGCCTGTTATGTACAAACTAAGAAAACTAAATAACAGAGAAGCTTAGCGCAGGCTTAAGCACAAGCCCATGTCTGGGCCCTTTGCTGATAAGCCAAATCAGCTGTTCTTGGAATTCACCTGTGCCAGGAACAGAAAAAAGCCAGCAGTCCCTGATGGGTATTCATGGCTCTGCACCTTCATGCTGCTGCTGGTAGGAGTGTATGTCAAGGGATCATTGAGGGTGGCATTGGTTTTTCAGTGACAGCTCAACTCCAGCTACGGTGCTTTATCTGCACTCTGGCGCACGTGGGAATTTGGCTCGTGGAGAGGATGGGACAGTGAGAACAGGACTATTTGCCCTCTCGCCTGTCTCTGTGAATTACTTTTGACAGCCACTGATACCCTGTACACACCGTAATCCTATTCGTGCCTTGTTCTGCTCCCTTTTAGAAGCCAATGCACCGTTGCATATGAAAGCTCTGGGGTGTGCAAAGGTGCATGCTGCTGTCACAGCGCTACTGGTGAAGGCTACACTTCTGGCCCACGCTCTGGATGGCCTGGAAAGGACCCACATCAGTGCTTCAGAGATCCACTGCACCTCCCAGGAGCTGAGACGGGAGCTTGTGCTGGTACAGGAACTCCTGGCCCAACATGGAATGGCCCCCACTTTCAGTTTAGACTATGGGATCACAGATACAAGCTCCTCAGTAAAAGCTCTCTGATCATCCTGGGGGGCAGAACTGTGTTGTACTGAATTATCACCAGCCATTAGCCAAGGGGCAGGGTGTGCTCTTTTTACACTGTGCTTTAGATCTCTGTTCTGAGACACTGCTACTGCTGGATCTCTGTGCTCACCTTACTGATTTCTCCTCTGCTGGGAGCCCTCCAGAACTGGGAGGTTATTGATGCAACTCAGGTGCTCCTCATTCACCAGCCAGGAAAGGGAAGTGGTACAGTGTCCTACTATCCAGGCCCCTATTCCCCTCAGATTATCCTGGTTCCTCAGACTTATCAGCCACACGTTCTCTGGATCAAGTCAGGAGGTGACAGCTTCCAGTTCTTCATTCAGAGGGCAGCTTTACAAATCAGATCACTACCAACATAAAATACCAGTGATGGTCTTAGCTCCTCTCTACCTGAAAGGCATGGGCTCCTTGGAATGCCTGATACTCTCAGGTAAGGACAGCCTTCCCTATAATGAGGAGGGTTGGATGTGCTACTCCCGGAAGGACCAGAGAGAACACGTCTCAAAGGGCAGAGGTCACATCTCAAACTTCGATCCCCCTGCTCAGCCTGATTTTATTTCAGTTTTTTATCCAGGTTTGTGTCTCCTGTTATAAGGAGCCAATACACATGATTTTGGCTGAATAAAGTGTCCCTTGGATTTGATCACTAATAAAGAGTCCTAATTGAGTGTCGCTGTTACTCAGTGTTATCAAGCACTCTGGCGGGTCTATATTTTCCATTTGAAAAGCGTTTCAATCAGTTAGCAAATGCCCTCTGATTCCTCAAATGTTAGCTTCTGACTCTCAGAGCTTAGCTGACGCTTAGCTGACGCTTTACTTATGGTCTAACTCCAGTCCAAACTGCTGGTGCAACAACAATCCTGTACCAACAGAGCCTTCATCTTGTCTCTGTTGAGCCTCACTGATACAGCCCCTGTCCCAGAGTTCCTGTCCTCAGAGTACAGACGGGACCCTTCACGCATCACGCTCCGGCTTCATCCAGTGAGAGGGCAGGGAATACGTGCGGAAGCTGATTCCATCTGAGAGCAGATCACACACACCTTCAGGGCTGCCACAACTTTCCTTGAATCCCCTCTTTGTAGGAACTAAAGTGAATGAGTCCCAGGCTGACTGACTCTTCTTGTCTATCACCCATACTTCAAGGAAACACTGAAACCCTCTTTAAGGAAGTGAACTCAGCTGTGCTAATCAGTCTTACAGGACTTCAAATACACAAAGCAACCGCCGTGGCAGAAAAGTGTTATTCTCAAAATGTTTTGGAAATAAAATTTGTAAAGCTTGACATGCTGATAAAGAGCCTGACATTTTAGTTTTAGGCCATTTCAAATGAGATTTAAGATACAGAAGTCGAAGGAACCTCCTGTGCCATTGAGTCCAGTGACAGGTAACTGCAGCACTTCACTTCCCGACTCCTTTACCTGTTTATACAGAGTTCAGTGTGCCCATAATTCCATTAATAAAATACAAGCCTCATCACAAACAGATCAAACGCCATCTTAAAACTAGTTAGGTGGTTTGCCCCAGCCATGCCTACTGGGAGGCCACTCCAGAACCTCACACGTCTGATGGTTAAAAACCAAACCAAGCATTCTTAGTCTCCCCTCTTTTAAATTGAGCCCTCCAGTCCCCTGATTATTCTAGTGGCCCTTCTCCGCACCTGCTTGTTTGAATTGCAGACAAATGGGTGACCAGAATTGTGCACAGTATTCCAGGTGAGGATTTTCCAGTGCCTGGCACAATGGTGTTCATACCTCACCTGCTACACCCGAGGATCACGTGCCATTTTTATGCCCACAGCAGTGGCATAGGCAGGACGGGACATTTGGGTGGGCCATGACAGGGATGGGGTGCAGGAAGCATTGGGGAACCTGTCTCTCCAGCCAGCCTTGCAAGGAGGCGATGGATGCTCTGGCCAGGGGCCCACAGGCACACACCCAGCTCCAGAAGAAGATGCCATTCTCCAGAAGAAGACGCCATTCTCCAGCGCACACAACTCCCATCACTTGTCTCCATCCCATCGCCCCACGCTAGGCTCAGCTCTCTGAGGCAGGAGGCTCACCTTTTTTTGAGAATCTCCTCTGCTGCCACCAGCCACTTGCTCACTCATACACCATCCTCCCAGTGGTGGATTAGCCACTGGGCCAACAAGGCCATGCCCAGGGCGTAAGCCAATTAAGGAGCTCTGGAAAAATGGGCACCCCCACCTGTTCCACTCCCAGGACACGGGGGCTTGCAAGCAGGCAGAGTAGAGCCAGGCTGGGGTTTGGGCCTGCATGCTAAGTGGGTGGTCCCTGGCCTGCAGTACATTTGGTGGCTCATAGTCAACTTGCACACCCAGGGCTTTCTCCCTCTCTGTTATTTCTGACTGATGAGCCCCCATCTTAGAGCAGAAATTCTTACCCGTCCCTAAGTGCACGACCTCACATTTTGTACCATTACATTTCATCCCACGTCTATTCCTCCAGTCCTCTGGGTCACCTGAGTCTTCCCGTACAATACGCCGATCCTGCTCTGCATCGGCCATGCTGCCCAACTCTCTGTGGTCAGCAAAGGTCATTAGCAGGCGCCTGTTTTTTGTGCCAAGGTCATGACTGAAAATATTAAATATGGGTCCCAGGACAATCCCTCAAAGGCTGCAACACTTGTACGAGGCCCCCTGACAACTCAGTCTCTGCTCAGTCACAGCTAGGCCCCCTCCCCACCCAATTAACCACTGAATGGCGTGTGCCTGGGGTCTGTCATCCCCCCCATTTCCCAGCGGGGCTCCCCAATTTCCTCCCAACCCCCCCCCGCTGCATTAAGGGCTGGTTCCGTCACCGCCCAGCCCCCGCTGCCCTCAGGCCAGGCACCGCCTTAAACCCCCGCCCGCCTCGGGACCACCGTCCCGCACACCGGTGAGCGGCGGGACCCGCCGAGGCGGAGCAATGCGGCTGCTGGACCCGGCGAACAAGGAGCCCCCGGGGCCGGTCCCTGCCCCGCCGCGCCGGGGGCCGAGGTCCCGCCCAGAGCCGGCCGACGGGAGCGACCCCCCGCCGGGCGGCAGAGCAGGGCCCGGCCGCGATCCCCCAGCCAGGCCGGGGCGTGGCCACGGCGGCCCCGCGCGTAGCAGGAGACGTGGCAACCCGCCGCTTCCTGCCGAGCTGGGCCCGGGCCGGCCGCCGCCTCCCGCTTCCGGCCGCCGGCATGCGAGCGCCGCAGGCAGGTAGGTGCCGCCCCGCGGCCGGGCCAGGCCTCGCCCCACCGCAGCCGCCCGCGGCTTTGGCCCTTGCGCAGGGGGCCGCTCCCGGCGTGCGATGGCCCCGCGCTGCGCCCCATCGTCAGCGGTGCGGCCCGGCTCGCCGTTAGGGAGCCGGCAGAACTCACCGCCACTGGGTCCTGTTGGGAAAGAGCTGAGCAGGGCCGAGACCCCAGTAAAACTCTCTGGAGTGACGGGCTCCGGGGGGGAGAAATGAGGGAGGTGCCCGGTGGTGCATTAAGGATGGGGAAGAAATTTCCCCAGCAGTGGGTTGTTGTATCTGTGCGGATGAGGGCTGCGTTTACACCTACAGCATCCGTGCTGACCCCTGGCACGGAGACGGGATGCTGGGCTAGAGGGAGCGGGCGACAGGAATTGTCATTGTGGGTCAAAGTTCCCAGTGTTGAGGTGACTTCCCTCCTTGTCTTTCTCTGACACGGGTGATTTTGAAGGCCTGGTCCCTGCCCCAAGGAGCTTATGCTAAGAATCAGACAAAACAACAGGGAGCTGCAGGCTCTGGAGAGCTTGTAATTCTCCAGCTCAGAGTAACAGGTGGCACTTTCAATACAAAGGTCCGGCCTTCAGGGACAGCTGATGCCCCTGTGAGCTACCACTTGTTGATCCCAGCAAGCTGTAGTCCTTGTGGGCTATACTTCCATTGGGAAAGGGGATTGGGAGTCAGGTGTCCTGGGTTCTAGTCCTCAGCTTGCTCTGTGACAGACCAGTTCTTCACCTTCCTTTGCCTCAGTTTACCTGCATTTAATGTGGTAATTTATGATATTTATCCTCCTTCATAAAGCCCTGGGAGATTCAGTATGGTTGTATAGGGTAAGTGGTTAATAGCAGTAGGGAGGATTTCCTGCTGTAAGATGCAGACTCCATGATGGGCCTTGCTGGATTACGCTGCAGAGTTGCAGGTTGGGACATGGGGTCTGCCACACCTCACTTTGGCATTAAAGGCCAGCAAGACTGCAGGCAGCTCAGTTGTACTCCTGCGCACCTCTCAGGCTGTGGCAGTTTGTCAGTGACACCCGCAGTTAGGCTCGATTCAACCACCGCGGACTGTGAGGCGCCCATCTGGATCTGTGTCTAAGGCCAGGTGACCTAATCGCAGGGTAATCTTACTTAGGAGCTTAAATCACCAGAATTTCAAGCTGCAGAGGGTCCTATGGGTATTGATGGTTGAAACATTATTATCAGCCAATTGATTGCTCCCAAAAAGCCCAAATGTGAATGGAGTCATGTTCCACCTTGTACAATAGCCTCTTCTACTCACCTCGCTCAGCAGGAGCCCCACCTATGTTCTACATACAGTTAAGATGGATCTCATGGTAAAGAGGGCCATAATGGTGACTTGTAATTGAATCACAGGGGCAACATGACCACAGCCAAGCCGAAAAGACTCAAGTTTTCCGAAGAGGAGAAGTTCCTCATCCTTGAAGAATTCAGCCTGCGCAAAGACATCCTGATCCCCAAGAGCGGGCGCTACAAGAACACGATGGACCGTCAGCGGGCGTGGGAAGAGATCACTGCCGCCGTCAACTCCCTCAGCCCGCTGGTGCAGCGCACGCCTGACGAGATCCGCAAGAAGTGGCACAACATGGTCATTGACGCCCGCAAGGAGCTGACCACGGTGAAACACCCCTTGCTGAGGCAGCGGCCCCAGGAGAGGCTCTTCCACAACATCTTTGCGCTCTTCAATAAGAGAGAGCCGGGGATGGCGGAACGATTGCTTCTGGGCCCTGGTTTCAGAACGAAGCCGTCCAGCAGCCCTGCTGGAACCACAGTGCCTCTCTGCGCAGTGGAGAGAGTGCGGGAGTCTTCATCAGACTCATTCCTCCACGGCCAGAATGATGGACTTCAGCTGAGCCAGGGGAACAAACAGCTCTGCAAAACGGAGGTCCTCTTGGACACAGACAAAGAAACGGCTCCAGGGACTGGCTGTCCAGGGAAGAGCTTTATCCAGGCGCCAGGGGACCCGCAGCCCAGTGATCGCTGCTTGGGTGGATCTCAAGAGAGTGTGGAAAAGAGACTATTGGGCCCCAGTAAGGATCCACCGCTGACCTGTGCGCCCGTCGCTGAGACGCCCCCTGTGCCAGTTCACAGGACTACCTCACCACCGAGCCATGGACCTGAGGTGCCTGCTCCTGGCAGGACTCCGGTGCCACTGAACTGCTCCCCAGACTTTGCACAGGCTTATAAAATCAAGTGCCCTTTGAGCCCTGTATTCGAATGGCCTTGCTTAGGGGTCATTTCAAGCCCAGTCACACACAGCAGCAGGCCTGACAGCCCCAGCTCCGAAGGCATCCACACAGCAATGGACGATAATGGTGAGACAGCCACACCCACTAGCCAGGCCATGTGGTGCCTGGCTCCTCCCACTCCTTCCCAGCAGAATTCAGTGTTTTAATTTGTGGGTGAAAGGAAGAGGCTATTAGTTACTGGCAGCAGCCTGGCAAACGGGCCAAATCCTGCCCTCTGTTACACCAGCATATAGCTGTAGATGCTACATGCAGTTCAGCGGAGCTACTCTGGATACTTACCCGTGTCTCCAAGAGCAGAACTTAGCCTGTTCTGAGCAGGAGCCATGTAATCCCTGCCAGTGTATCTCAACCCTGGCCAGTCACTGCCCTGCACCTGTCTGAAGTACAAATTTCCATCAGTGCCAGATCACATGGCGGGTGGGAAGAGGCACCAATCTCATTTCAGGGGTGACCTGAGCCAGGATTAGTACTTGATCTTAACTCGGTGCTAGAGCTGCCTGTGCTGCTTTGCCCTCTGTTATGGAGTGGTATTAATAGGCACAACCCCATCCTAAAAAGGCCATTTTTGCCAGGAGAGGAGCACGTTGTTATCCAGTGACCATTTATAATAGATTTTAAGATGCCCAGAATTCCCAAGAATGGACCTTCCCTTAGCTGGCTTTCCTCTCAGCCCATTGCCAAGTGGTTGGGCCAAACACGTCTCCCCCGAGAATGGCTCTGAGTCAGTGAGCAGTGCCCCCCGGGGTGGTATTTGTATCTCCAGTCCATCGCTATTAAGATGCCTCTTCAGAAATACCGCCCTGTTCTCCCCTATTCCTGCTGTGATAACAGTCAAGTGACAAATACTGTTTCCATCCCAGTGCCCAGAGTTGTAAACAGCTTAGAACAGGGTCTCAAACTTGATTCCACTGTGGCCCCCTTCTGACAACAAAAATTACTACGTGACCCCAGGAGGGGGAACTGAAGCCTAAGCCCCGCTGCCCCAGGTGGGAGGGCCAAAGCCCAAGCCCTACTGCCCCAGCCGGAGCAGGGGAGGGCAAGCCCAAGCCCTTCAGCCCCAGACCAGGGGCCTGTAACTTGAGTCCTGCTGCCTTGGGCTGAAGCTCTTGGGACTTGGGCTTCGACCCCCAGACCCCAGCAAGACTAAGCTCGCCCGGGCAACCCCAGCCCACTTTGGAGTCCTGACCGACAGTTTGAGAACCACTGGCTTAGAGCCATTATAGTTCTCTGCTGTTGTAACAAGAGAAGAAATGGGGGTCAGCTGGAACAGGTCAAATCTAGTGAGACGGGACTCCTCGCTTTTAAGAGTGTGGACGTATCATTTGAGGCAGGGGAAAAGTTCTTGGTGTCCATTTTTAGTGTTGCTAAACTGTCCTGAAGCTCTCGATCATGCCTAGAATCGTGCCACAGATCTGCCCCATATTCCCCGCTCGTTCTCCAATGAGTAACACTTCACCCCACTCTGCTGTCTGTGTGACCCTGCTCCTCCCTGAACCTGGAATGCATTGGACATTGGTGTTAAGGGAGCACTCGCTCCCTTCAGCCCACTGCAGCGAGGGCTTCTCCAGCTCTGCTTCTGTCCAGCTTGCCAAACAGGCTGCTTAGAACTTCAGCCCAAGTTGGCAGTGGCCTGCCCCAGCCAGTGTTAACAACCTCTCCATGGCAGTGTGGTTAAACCTGACAGAAGGGGCAGGGCTTATCCCCTGGGGAGGGCAGCTGCAGATCTCCCATTGCCATTAAGACAGCCCTACGAGTATGGTTCTTTCAAGCTGCCCGAGTATGCTTGGGCAGCTTGAAAGAACCTTCATCTGCTCTCACCACAGGCTCACGCCCTGAATACTCAAGCCCATGCTCTTTGCTTGCTATTCATCCCCTGGGATCGCATGGGAGGTTGTCCCATGACCTGGCTCACTGGCTGCACTAAGTGAAATTAGTTGTAAGGTACCGGGACAGCTTTCAATGCCCATTTGTCACATCAGGCACTACAGGCATCACCACTGTTTGATGCTTGGCATGACTAGTGCTTTTAGGACATCATAGGTATCACATCTATGTCAATTATGTGGGTAACAGAAGGGGAGTAGCAAGCGGGGGAAGGAAAAGAGGCCAGAGATAGCGAGGGAAAGACAAGAGACAAAATAGAAAGGAGGGGGGTGTTATATGAGAAAAGGCATCTTCCTGTAGCCTTGACGAGCTTTCCTGGATGCAGGACAGAGCAGCATTAGGTCACTGGTCCTGGGAGAATTGGGGCATGACCCTTATTTTGAGGAGTGGCAGGTGGGACATTGCCCCCTGGAGGCTGGTTTCTGGGATGAACCGTGCATTTCTGTATTCTCTTGGCTCCATTTGCTTTAACCATTTCAGGGGTTGTTTGTTTGGTTTGTTCAGCAAGCACATCTGTGACTGAAGATTCGCTACCCAGCCAGAGGGGTTGCGTCAGGCCCGCCAAGGAGCTTTGGGAGAAGCACAGCCAGCTGCACACTGAGATCCTGGAGCTGCAGAAAGAGACCTTGCAGCTGCAGAAGGAAAAGATCCTGCTGGAGAAAGAGAAACTCTTACTGGAAATTGTCAAACTGCGGCGAGAGCTGGACACGTGACCAGCTGCCGGGGAATGATCTGCCCCCTACAGTCCGTGGAGCTCAGAGCCCAGCTCAGACCCGCTCAGCTCCAAGTGCCCTGTACCCTGGAGCGTCATGTGATCACGTGAAAAAAGAATTGCTTGCTCCTCTGAATGAGAAGGAGAGGACTGAGCTGGTGCTGAACCTCACCGACATGAATGGCAGCGACTGGTTCCTGTGTAGAAAAGTCCAGAGAAATCCCTCCACTGACGCTCTTAACCTGCAATGAGAGCCCCACCCAGGACACCGGGGGGCACCCGTTGTGGCTTTGGTGGCATAGTGTAACACGCGCACAGGTTTGGGAGAGGCACAGAACCAAGGAGATAACTCTGCATGGGCCTATGTGGGGCCCCGCCCTCAGCAGGGTGCCAGAGCAGTGCATACACAGGGGAAGAGGGGCTGTAGCTGTATATGGAACAGCAACACAGCACATCACCCCCGGGCTTCACCTGCTGTATCGCCCATTGCAGAGAAGACTGGACATGTAGCAGCGCCATTGCTTCCTGCCTCTGGGGGGGTCTTTCCCCTTTAGCCAGCAGGGAATTTAAAGCAGTATCTTCTTTTTTCCATGTGGATACAGACTTACTAAGTAGAGAAGCAGCATAGCAGTCCACTCCCTTTCCAAGCCAGTATCCAGCCCTGTATACAGTGTAAGGAGCTATGGGGCACAGCCTAAGAGTCTCTCAGGACACACTCCTGATGAAGAGAGCAGGAGTTTTACCTGAGTAAGAACTTAGGGTTTGGCCTTTAACGATTAAGTATTAAGTTAAAATAAACAAGTGAGCACAGCCAGACTCATTCCCTGCTGGCACTGCCTGGTTTTCTGCTCTGTCCCATTGCCAGAGGCACCAAGAACTAGAGCGCACATAGGGGTCTCCTTTGACCTACCCTTCTGAGGAGTGTCTCTCTCATGCCTAAGCTGGATAGTCTAAGTTTCTCCCAAATACCTTAGGGGGCCCACCTACTCCTAGCCACTTCCTCATCCTGTCCAGCTGGTCCACAGTTCAGGAACGGCCTTGTTTGTATATGACTTTCTTAGTGCTTGGGAAGGTGCCTTGCTTTTGATGCTGGCTAGAACCAGACAAGACTCCAGCAGACACTACAAGCTTCCCACACAACTCTGCCAAAGAATCTCCAGTGTGACCCAGATCAGCCTTGCCATGACAGTCCCAGTCTATCACTTCTGCTAGTCCCAAAACATGTGATGGTTTTTGGGATGCAAGGAAAAGCTCACAGAGAACTAGGTCAGAGCAATTGGATTGATGAAAGATGACCTCTTTCCAGCTGGGAACCTAGGTCTCCAGAAGTGAAAGGTCATTGCACTAGTCTACAACAAGCATCATCTTCTTGCATTACCATCTCATCTCCAGCCCTCTCTTTGGTGGGGATCCTTGCATGGAGAGGAAGTCTCCTGGGGAGTTCCTCCCTCCCATGATACAGAACCATTCCCAGAGGTGTTCCAAGGGCTGCTTGAGTCGAGACATCAGGCTTTGGCTGGAGGAGCAGTGCAGTCAGCAAGCTCCACCCTGGGAGAGGAAATAGGGAGTGAGCATTGTGGTGGCTGGGTGAACCTAGAGCAGCGTTGATGGGGGTTGCTCTAATGTGACTCTTGCCCATGGGAGTGGTGAGGAGAGATTTTAAATGCTGGGGGTGGATAAGGTTCCATCTCGGTTGCATTCCGCTCCCTGGACATTTGGAAGCCTGACGACTCCTGTTGCATTTGGGGTTTTTAGCAAGCTCAGCTAGTGCTCTGACGAGCAGCTGTACCAGTAGCTGGCATGGATGCCGAGCCAAATAAACTTGATCTCTTCAGAAAGAAAAAACCTGTGAGCTGTCTGATGTGGGGTAGGCCAGGTTATTGCACATCACCGTGTGAAACAAAACAGGACATTAAAAAGCTGGTGCGGGATCTGGGAGCCAGAATATGGTGACACCTGTCAGATTGCAGCACAGTAGCTTGCCTTGTGGGGACAAGTGTAGCAAGTGTAAAGTCTGGCCGTCTCTCTTGGGGGAACGTGGGTGTCCGTGGGGAACAGAATACATATGATAAGTATTGCACGTCCTTTGGCGTTCAGATTGGCATCTTTTGCTCACAGGAAATAACCCAGCTGGAATGGGAGCTGCTGTTTGATTTCACTTCCCTTTGTCTTACCCGTGAATTCCAGTGAAACGATTGCAGTGACAAGCAAAACAGTATTCTGGGGTTCCATGCTTATTCCACTGCTAGTGACTCCAACTCTTAGCTGCCAGCCCTGCCAAATTAACCTCGACCCCGCAGCCAAGCGGGGCTCTTTCCTTTGAATGCGTCACCACTAGTGACCCTGACCCCGGCTGCACAGCTCAGGGTTACATTCAGCAGCTTGAACTACTGTACTGGTTGAACTAAATAGGTTTGAAAATTAGCTACTTATCACATGGCAGAAGTGAGGACTGGGCATTTCCTAGCACTTAGAACAGGAAGCTGGAAGTTAGGACCCTGATGGGTGCTCTCTAGGAGGAGAGGCTGAGGGAACTGGGATCATTTAGTCTGCAGAAGAGTGAGGGGGGGATTTGACAGCTGCTTTCAACTACCTGAAGAGGGGTTCCAAGAAGGCTGCAGCTGGGCCATTCTTGGTGGTGGCAGATGACAGAACAAGGCGTAATGGTCTCAAGCTGCAGTTGGGGAGGTTTAGGTTGGATATTAGGAAAAGCTTTTTCACTAGGAGGATGGTGAAGCACTGGAATGGGTTATATGGGGAGGTGGTGGATTCTCCATCCTTAGACATTTTTGTCAGGCTTGATAAAGCCCTGGCTTGGATGATTTTGTTGGGGGTTGGGCCTGCTTTGAGCAGGAGTTGGACCTCCTGAGGTCCCTTCCAACCCTAATCTTCTATGATTCTCTGAGCTCTAACACTGGAACCTTGGGCAAGCCAGCAAACTGAGGATAATAATTACTAAAGAAAGGATTTGAAATCATGCAGCTCAAGATTCACAGTATTATTATTTTCATAAGTCAGACTTGCACTGAGGCTCTCCTCCAGTGTTAGTATCCCCAAGCAAAAGACCAGCTGCACAAAGCAAATTCATTTTGCAGTACTCTAAATGTTTTTTAGTTTCATGTAGAAGGGTTCCATAAAGTAGGGGTGACAGAGCATGTAACTCTTTTGCCCTGCAGGGGCCGTCACTGCCTGGTTGTTTTTGAAGGCATGATTTGATGGCAATACAGCACTAGTGGGAGAGAGCAGGAGACGAAGCAGAGCAGCAGTTCTCCACAGATCTGTAGGTGGCAATATTGATGCATGGTTTATGAATCCATTCTTTGGCACCAGGGACAGTCTCCAGCTGTTTGCTCTACTCTCCATGCACAAATGGACAACACCCGTTCCCCCTGGGGCACTGTCCCCTTGGACTGCAGAGACCCAGCTGGTCAGTGAATTAGGGATTTCATAGGCACTGCAGACCTTTCATGCCTGCCTCAGTTCACACAAACATCAGACCCTCTGCCCCTGTCCAGTATGTGCTTAAAGCAGCGGCTTTGGAAGCCTTTTTATGCAGGTTAATGAAATGGCTCCCACATCACTTCACACCATGTCTGTGCCCCACTCCGCTGTCAGCGGTGCATGTTTGCTTCTGGGCCGGCAGAGCTGTGTCAGCAGCGGAGTGCAGGGTGAAGGACTGGGTGCAGTCCTCTGCACTGAGCCGGAGGGATTCGCAAGCACTCTGCTCCTCTTGCAGTGTGTAAGGTACCAAGGGATGATGGGTAGAGAAGGGGACACGCGAGGATCAATGCACTGAACTACACAGTTCGGGTCAGGCTAATGTGCTTAGCTACCTGCTCCCTCACTGGCCGGACTCTGCGTTCTTAGCAGGAATATCTGCATAAGCAGCACCCCCCAGGCATGACTTAGACCAGGAGTCTTCAAACTTTTCCCCCCGCGGTCCCTTTCCACAGAGGGAAAAGTCTGACGGCCCCTGGGCGGGTATGTCCACCGAAATACCACCATGGAAAGCGGAAGCTTCTGCTTTCCACAGAGGCATTTCAGCGGGACTAAAATAGCCTGCCTGGGAGTTCGGTGGTCTCCTGGGCGGGCTCGGCAGCGGCACCGGAGTCTCGCGCACCCCCTGGGTGGGCTCACACACCCTAGTTTGAAGACCACTGACTTAGGCAATACAGACGGCCCTCGCTCTTCTTTAGCGTCTGATAAGAACCGGTTGGGCATAGATAAGGGTCTGTGGGGAGCCTGCAAGTGCCTACCAAACAGCTGTGCGTCCTGCCTCATCAAACCCTGCGGACTCAGTTTCCGCTCTTTGATGGCCCCTGTGGGTCTGTAATGTGAGCTGCCCGTTTGTTTGGGAAGACAGGGCCTATCTGGAGAGAAGGTTATTGGCTGCGGGGGTGAGGTGTGTGGGTGTGTATGCCCATCCCAAGTTCCTAGCACTTGCTCAAAGCTCCAGAGGCCAAGGAGCTGATCGAGTAGGGTGTCATGGCCTGACCACTTTTAAGCAGTGATCTCATGCTGACGTGTATGGTGCTGCCCGTGCAGTCTGGCACATACAGACGGAGGGACAGCCAGGCCCCATTTCAGAGCATGGTGATGTGATCTGGCGCATGAGGTCACAGCCCCACACAAAGTTGGCCTGGCCACTCCACTCCTCAGAGAAGTGGCCGGGCACCCCAGGTTCTCTTTCTGTCTGGCAGAGTGCAGGGGAGCCTGGCGAGAACTCGACTGCTGGCAGCACCAGCCCACGTGCTGTGTGGGTAGGAGAGAGGGAGGCTCCCTGGCCAAGGAAGACCCAGGACCCCTGGCAAGAGCAGGGAATGAGTGAGGACAGGAATGAGGTGCCTGCTGTCTGGGGTGAAAGGGACTGGAGTTTGCTTCTCCCTCTCCAGAAATCCCCGAATTGGCACTAATGGTTCAGCATCAGGATCTGACCATCCCCGGACTTCACATCAGCCCACAGGCGGCTCAGCCAGAACCTTTGGCTCCAGATTTGTTTTCTTACAAATTTTCCACCGTTCAGGGCTTTGGGCTCAGATCCACATTGAATCCTGTCGGTGCTGAGCAGGGAGCAATGGCCCAGTGTCACTCCTCTTCCCAGCTGTGCAAAGCACTCCTGGCGTATTCCACCAGGGCCGCAGGAAAAACACTCCCGCTCTTTGCAGGCAGCGATCAGCCCTCAGAGCCAGACATATTGTCCACTCGCCAAACAGCTGGTACCAGTCAAACTTACTGAGCCAGCTCAGAACTGCGAGAGGTAAATGCGCATGCAAAGCCTCTGGCCTAGTTAATTCACAGCCCAATCCGGGCACAGGTTATCCAGTCATACGAAAGAAACACTCTGGACTTCCTCTGAGGCCAGGCAGTAGGAGTGAATCAGGCAGGAGGGAAAGAAACTCACGCACAAGTTCTCGCTTTAAGCTATGTTACCTTGGACACGTGATTGACACAAACCATCCTGCTGGATCTCTAGGTCAGCTTTCCACAGTGGAAATTACTCACTTGGGTTTAGGTAGTTGTTACAAGACAAGAGGACCCGCACAGCCTGCTTTGTACCTCCTCTTTTAGCCAGCCCAGGATAGCGGAGGGGAGCAATCAATTTACGCTACAAGGTGTGGGGGTGTACAGCAGGTGTGCTAACGTCATCCTGGGTGTAACTGGTGCGGGGTGGGGATGGCAATGGCACTTCTGTTAGGCTGCATTTAGCCCCCTGGGGTTTTTGCAAGGAGAAGCTTTTAGGAAAATGAAAGGATCTTAGAAGGAGGTTTGGCAGCTTCAGGGAGCACCTTTGTCAGCAGCCACCCTGTTCTTAGCAAACACACAGAAGGTGCAAAGGAGACTCACCAGATCAGAGGGGGAGAAAGGCAGCGATCAGTGCAAAATGGCTCCAATAGGGCTGCAGCTGCTTGGCTTCGCCCTATTTAAAGGGCCAGCCCTGGAAAGGCCTGCTGGGAAAAGGGGGCCACCCTAGAGTGGGGAGAGTAAGCAGGGAACAGGTTGCCACAAAGGGAGGGACTCAAGGTTACTCTGGCAGAGCTTGTCCATCCTGGCAGCGATGGTGCTAAGACACAAGCACTTCCCAGCCAAACGTCAATGGCTGCAGGCCCTGGGCGGGAGAACAAGGATTGAACAAGTTGCAGTAGCCGGCTGCAGGGACCCCCAGCAAACCCAGGACACAGGCTGCAGCGAGTGCAAGCCTGTGAGCGAGACACGTTACAGCGGCGTCTCTAAGGCTTGATTCTGTGCGGGCCTAAACCCCTCTAGTTAAGCCAACGGGAGCTGAGTGCCCTTGGCGAATGGGTTGGGCTCGCTCCTGCTAGCCCCAGCGAGTGAGTCTCAGGCTCCACATGTCAAACAGGGACCGTCACTGAGCCAGAGGCAGCTCTGGCTGGAGTGTCTCTAACCCCCCAGCCCAACCTCCCTTTACAGGCTCTGTATCCCTTCTCCACCTGTCACCAGAGAGAGGCTGATGGGCTAGGAAGAGGCACCTAGCTCTGCTGGTGTTTCTCAGCTGTGTACCCTCTCCTGGAGCCAGACCCCATTATAGCCAATAGCCTGGTGCATGCAGCTGGGATTCAAAGCCCGGCACTGCCTGGTTTGGAGCAGGGAGGTAAAGCCATGGCCCTAAACACCAGGCACTTGGTGATTCTCTCAAGCACTCCTGTTGGAGCTGCACTTTGTAGAACTCGTTAGATAGTTATTGAGCCCGAGGCTAGGCAGTCCCCTGGAGCATAGAGGCGTCAGTCTCAAGCTCTGCTCCAAAGCACACAGGATGGAGATTCAATCCTGGAGCTCTTACAGCCCCAGGGAGAGCCCTAACCCTTACAGGCAACCCCCACCCCCCCGCTCTCTCTTCCCAGCCTGCTTGGGCCGGTTAGCCATGCTCTGAAGGACCCTCATGTACGATATGGCTTTGCAAAGCCTAGCACAGTGGGGGTGCTGAGCTGGTTGGGGATTTACATGCTCTCGCAGTTCCAGAGCTGGACCAAATGATCGGACGGGCACCTGCTTCTATTTCCAAGCTCTGTGATTCTGGGGAAACTGGGGCGCTGAAAGGTGGGCGCCAACGTTTACACACCCCTAGGCACAAATTCACATAGAGCAAGGGTCTGATTTTTGCATTTGGATGTAAGGGCCTACAGCTGTGCACCCATGTCTGAAAACGTTGGGCCTTCGTGCTCTGGCTTTCTAGAACCGTCGTGTTTGAATCCTGTTACTCTTAACGAAGGGAGCTGTGTTCCCAGGCCCGGCTGTGTTGACATTTTCATTTTTGTCTGGGACCAGGGTAGTGTTTAAATGGTCTGGAATGTCGGCTGGGCCGGGGGTGGGGAGAGGGCCGGAGGGCTAGAAGCCAAACTCCAGCCTGTGGGATGGCACCATCAGAGGGATGTTGGGAGTATTTCATCGCCTTCTCCCCCATAGGATTTGTGAGCCCTTGTCTCGTTTGCACAGCCCGCTTCTGAGGGGGCTCCCTTTGGGTGGGAACAAAAAGCTGCCCTGCTCCATGGCAGCATAAATCTGCATCTCTAGGTGACGTCTCGCAAGCAGCTGTGCACCCTTGTGCAAAGCTACGGTCCTGTGTGAGAGAACCACTAAAAGGGACGGCAACAGGGACTGGCTCTGCATTTGGACCTCACACGATCACCCATCCCCCAAAAAGTTTCACGTTCCTGGTCTGTCCGTAGGAAATCAAACACGCGTCTCCAACGCAGCTCCCTTTTGCCAAGGTCTCCCTTCACGCTGGGCCTCGCTCTGACATCCCACTCCCTCACTGTTCCCTCACTTAGGACTCCTCTCTCTTTCTCCCTTCAGCAGGGCCCTCCGCCATCCATCTCCCCACAGCTGACAGCCCCCTGTGCCTTAGCTGTGGTACACCAGGGCCTAATCCAGCTCTCTCCTAGGTCTAAGGATGATGCTGATGGGGGAAAACAGCTGAGAGCCTTGACCCCCCCAGACCTGCTCAGACAGAAAAGCCACTGTGTTTCTTGCCCCACCCCGCCCCTTTCCTGAAGGCCTAGGACTGTGCTTCTGGTGGGCTGCAGAAGCCTACTATCTTTTTGGCTTAGCCTTTAACCCCCCTGTACGGGAGCGGTGGCCCCACACAGCACACGCAGAGGGCTGTGCTCCAGGCTCAGAGATGGGAGCAGTGGCTCTCCTCGCCCTAAGGGAGCACTGGAGAGGTGGAGCCTGCCACACCATGTATGATCCCAGGATCAAAGTCATCCAGCAGAACAGTCACGTTAGGATGGGCTGGTCCCCAGAATGGATGAGAAAAAGAAGGCGGATGACAAGCGACTGTTGCTCAAAGAGCTGTGGTGGGTCAGGGCAGTAACTGGCTCCACACACTTTGATCGTACTGAAGGATAAAGCCATTTTGGGATGAAGTAATACAGAGATTAAAATGTGCTTTGGAAACTGGCATCCCCTAATGACTTGTTTTCTGAGCTCAGGAGATTTTCAAGACCGTGACAATCTGAATGGACCGTATAAAAATGCCCTTTTAAGAGCAACAGCTGTTACAAAAATGGATAATGCTACATAATGGAGCTTGCCTGTCATGGACGGGTGCCAAGGCAAAGCAAACAGGCCAATTTAGAAAAACATTTGTGATAAACCAGAGGAGTTATGTTCATCCTGCCTACATACATAACACGGCCAGCACGGCGTTATCACCTATACACAGCTATATTTATGGCAAAGCATTTGTGTTGTCTGCATATAAAATGTGCACCTCCCACCCACATCCCTTACCCTTTAAAGAAAAATTAAACCAGGCAGGTGAGGGATATTTGCATTTAAGGATGGTTTGGGGTGGGGGGGTTACAGGAATTCAATTATAAAGTAACAAACATACCTTGTATCTATCTCCAGTCCCTCTGAAATCATCATCATCATCATCATCATCATCATCTCAGAAAGCAGCATCAGGGAAATACAATGGATTTTCAAAAGGCACTACTTTCACTTGGTGATCTAGGGGTTAAGTGTAATTCAGATTAGATTAATCAAAACCTTAAGGGTGTTCAGTTTAATTCAGGCAAAACCCATGACTACCAGCAATTTACTGGACTAGGCAGGTCTGTGCTCTGCTCTAGTAGCAGGACGCTATGGAAGAAATGATGTGACGGATTGAGCGGATTATTTAAGGTTTAGAAATAAGTCAAGAACTTGTGAGGAACCAGCTGAGTTAGATCAGGGGTCTCAAACATGCAGCCCGTGGAGTTCTTTGCTGTGGCCTGCCAAGCTCCCTGCACACCCCCCACCCTTCGGAGTTACTTCCTGAGGCCACCAAATGCCCGTCACCCCCACCCTTCCCCCGAGTTACTTCCTGTGGCCAGTAAGCTCCCCACATCCCTTCCCCCCCGTGCGCTGCTCCCCACTCCTTTACCTACCTGCAGGCCGTTCCCACCACCAAACAGCTGTTTGGCGGCTTAACGGTTTCCAGGAGGGAAGGGGGAGGCGTGGGAAGCCGCATGCACAGAGGAGGAGGGGCAAAAGAGGCAGGGATTTGGGGAAGGGGTTGGAAAGAGGTGGGGCCTCATAGAAGGAGTGGTGTGGAGGCAGGGCTGGAGGCAGCATGGGGGCTGGTGTCAGTGATGCGGCCCTCGGGCCAATGCCTTTGTCCTCATGTGGCCCTCTTGGTCATTTGAGCTTGAGATCCCTGAGTTAGATGGTCTCTAAGAAAACCACATAATGGAACAGTGGGGTCATGGGAGTAAATTGGTGTTTTCCTAACATCCAGCATTAACCTGAATTCACACACACCCTTTTCCTAACTCAGAGCCCTCTGGGATCTGTACCATCTTCAGTCATATGATCCCTCTTTATCCTAGAAAGAAAAGGGACTATAACGGCCAAGAATACTAATCCTGTGAAATATATCCAACCATGAACCTTAGCTTTTCTACTGTCTTTATTCAAAGTAACTCAAGTACATGTTATTGTACAACAACAGACCTGGCATAGGATATGGCTGTGGACAGATGAGGCTATAAGGTTCAGAACAATGACTACAATATTAAAAACTGGATAAAGCCCTGCTTGTTTCACTCCAGAATCATGTTCATTTCAAAAGACACCATGAATTCCAAATGCCAGTTCTCTGGTGCATACAGAGATGGTGACCAGCTCTCGTGCTGTATAAATCTTGGTGGAGCTTAGAGCAACAGGAAAAGCCAGTAGAAGAACAAGGAGTCTATTGGTCAGTGCTTAAAAACAACACGATATTTGGTAGAGATTGTTTATAAGTCAGGAGGTTGGATCATAATCTTCCCTTTGGCCTGAACATCTATAGCTGGAGATTTCAAAGGAGCTAAGTGAGTTAGGAGCCCAATTCCCACTGAAAGTCAGCAGGAGACAGGTGTCTAATTCACTTAAGGCCCTGTTGAAAAAAAAAAATCTCTGCCTATGAATAACACCCAGGAAGGCTCAGTTTCTGTTGCATCAGGACATGGAGGCGGGGGGCTGGGGGGCACTTGATAGTTGGACCATGTAACTGAGCTCCTACGAAGGCCCTGTGAAGGAGCCCACTGGCAGGTTGAAATCACGTACATATGTGCTGTCTAGGTTGGTTGGTTTCATTTTACCTGAGATTTGAACCTGACTTCAGGAGAATGGATTTGACCAGCATACACAACTGCATTAAAAAAAAGGACATGGACAATGACAGAGGAGGATATAGGAGCCATCAACTCAGAGGGACCAGAAGATACTGAAGAGATAACATCAGTGGACAGATAGAACACTGCCATCAGAGAACGGTCTCACTGCTACATAAATAGCAAGGCAAAGCCCAGGCACACATTGTTAAAGCAGGAACCACTGATCCTTGCATAATATTCCACTGAAATAGTGTTATTTCTGTTACATCAAAAGACTAGTGGAGAACTGATCATTTTATCGGACGTGGAACAGAGGCAGTGAAGGAACAGCAAAGGAGTAGACACAGGGCCTGTTCTGAACCCCCCTGAATCCTTGATAATGATTTCGGTAAGTACAGGATGGGCCCTGTAGGGTCCAATCCTGTGATATTAATAAGAGTTACAGGTGCTCAGCATCACACCGAATCAGGTCCTTTATTGTGCTCCTCAACTAAGCTGAAAGCAGCGTATCTGTAAAGCCAGGTGTTGTAAAAGGCCAAATGTGTTTCTATGGATAAACTAAGGTGCAGCTAACAAATTTGTTTAATAAATGAATTCTCGCTGAATAATGGTCAGTCTTCTTGCTTTTCAGATTGTCTGGCCTCTTCCCCTCTGGGAGAAGTTTTATTTTTCAATTAATAATTTATGCTAAATGTAATTTGCAAAACGTCACCTTTTGGACTTCAGTTCTTTCCGAAGGAGCAATCACAGCACATCCTGGGGAATACTGGTGCTATGGGAGACGCCCCCAGAGTGGAGGGAACCACATCAAGAAGAGACCCAAGGAAGCATGGTGTAGAAGGGGAAAAGTCACCTGTGATCTGATCTGGGAGAGTAGCCCTAGGATATCATCACATGATCACACACAACCTCAGAACCAAAACTATCCTAGACTGTTCTTCCAGACATTAACCAAGGCAGTTCTCAGCTGTAGTTATTCCAAAGTCCCCAGGGTTCTGGGACATGATGATCCACCATTAAAAAAACAGCAACTGGAATCCTCTATTAACGATTTTCCTCTTGCTTTTAAAGTCCTCAGACTCGGGGGTGGCGATACCAAGGGCTTCAGAAAACTCAAGACCAAAGTGCACTTAGGTAACATAAGAACATAAGAAGACAAGAGCAGCTGTACTGGGTCAGACCAAAGGTCCATCCAGCCTAGTATCCTGTCTGCTGATAGTGGCCAATGCCACGTGCCCCGGAGTGAGTGAACCTAACAGGTAATGATCAAGTGATCTCTCTCCTGCCATCCATCAGCCCCCTCTGACAAACAGAGACTAGGGACACCATTCCTTACTCATCTTGGCTAATAGCTATTAATGGACTTAACCTCCATGAATTTCTACAGTTCTCTTTTAAACCCTGTTATAGTCCTAGCCTTTTACAACCTCCTCAGGAAAGGAGTTCCACAGGTTGACTGTGCGCTGTGTGAAGAACTTCCTTTTATTTGTTTTAAACCTGCTGCCCATTAATTTCATTTGGTGGCCCCTACTTTTCCTTATTCACTTTCTCCACACCACTCATGATTTTATATACCTCGATCATATCCCCCCTTAGTGTCCTCTTTTCCAAGCTGAAAAGTCCTAGCCTCTTTAATCTCTCTTCATATGGGATGTATTCCAAACCCTTAATCATTTTAGTTGCCCTTCTGTGAACCTTTTCTAATGCCAGTGTATCTTTTTTCAGATATAGGATATATAGAATAGGATAGATATAGAATAAATATAATAGATATTAAAATAGATCTAACCTTATTCAATAAATAGAAAGCTTGAAGGTCCCAAACTGTGTGTTACTGTCAGCTGAAGACTGGGGTGCAAGCAGGAGGTGTGGCTGAAATATCTTACTGGGAGAGAGATCTCGTATATTTAGATATATTATATCACTCATATTAAAGCATTACCAATAAAAAGTGGAGAAAAACTCTTATGCTATTTTCTGGACTTTTCCCAAGACAGAAGTGCAGATTTTTCACTGCCTTTACTCTGGTCTTGAGGAGATTAAATGACATGTAATACACCCTCCTGTTTGAATCACCCAAGTGAAAAGCAACACAGTCAACTTCAAAAACTCAGAAGCACAGAAGAAAAGTGGCATCTTTTAAGACTTTGGCCAATCTTAACCATTCTTATTTCCTTCACACATTCCTCTCAAAAAGCAGCCTAAGGACTCCATTTTTTGGAAACAGTTCCACAGCTATCAATGACATCATTCCCATGCCATCCCAAATAACCATGACATCACTTCCTGTTTCAGATTTGGCCTCATTCCAATGTCCGTCCATCATCAACTTTGGTGCTGGGGTTCTAGCAAATTTTTTCTCTTTGCGTTTACCATTTTTAAAAAAATATAAGTTATAGCACTTTTCTTTCCTTTTGTTGTGAAAATCTGCAAAATAATGGAAAACAAAAAAAGAGTAGTCGTCCATTCTAGCTGCAGTGCTGGAGGTAGGTAGCAAGGTTTCAGCAAAATAAAGTTCAAAAGAATGAAGACAGTCTTGTGCTTTGAAACAATATATAGTGATGTGGCCAAAAATATAATTTCATAGGAAGTGCGAGTTTCTAATGAAAGTGACGCAAGGTAAAAAGCATAACAAGAACTTCATTCAGAGGAGGTTTACCCTTCCCTTCGACTGCCCGTTTTCTAGCGATAGCCAGAAAAGGCTTGGTCCTCAGCTTCAGTCTGTCGCTCTCCCCTTCTCCTTGAAAGTCCATGACAGAAGGTTACACAAAGATGAGTGACCGTGGAGGACACGCACAGTTCTCTTGCTGAGACTCCTGGATCCACGAGCCCTGGCACCCAGTGATGGAGGTAGCAGTCCAGAACGTCCTGAAATTGGAAGCACAGCCAAGGAGCAGGACTGGGTTAATCTTCCATCTCGCAGAATCTACTCCAGCTCCATGAGCACGAGCGGCCCAAGAGTGGAGATCCAGCATTGCCACACCCAGGGGTTTGAAAATCAGGAGACAGCCCCCACAAAATCACTGGTTTAAACAGAATAAGATTGTAAACGTAAATACGTTTCGAGCTCTTTTTATTTGCCTTCCAGTTTTCAAGCTTGTTTAGAAGTTACATTTTCAAACTTTCCTCTGCAACAATGAAGGCCAGACGCGTATTTTTCTGGATGAACGCGAAGCGTCTCATGTGATCACATGACTCCAGGTTTTGAGGAAACCCCCAGACAACACAAGTCTCATAATTAAACCACAAGAGCTGGCAATGCGGATTCCCGCTTAGCGCGACACAGGCCAGACCAGCCGCTGGGATTCCAGTTACTGAAATCCTGGGGTGTGGAGCAGCATGGACAGGCTCTGGGGGACACGAGCTGCGTTCAGAGCACTACCTCAGTTCTCTGCAGGGAAGAGGAGTCAAAAGGGAAGGTCTTTGAAGGCCCCTCCCCAACACACCTGCTGCCCTGGGCTGCTGAGAACAGCACAGTCCTTGCATGCTGCTCAGTCTATGTTGTTCTTCAAATCCCTTCTTCAAATCCTCCCCTGGCTCCATGCTGCTCTCCAGGTCCATCTTAGCTTCTTGTCTTAGTCTCCCAGGCCCTGTATAGCATCATCCTGCCTCCAAGACATCCCTCCTCCCTTCACAAGCCTTCCCTCTGCCTCCTGCTGGCAGCCTGTCCTTTGTGCGTGGCTCAGGCCCACGCTGCTGGAAATGTGGCCCTGGCAGGAGGAGCTGGGGCCTGCAGGGAGCACATGCCACTCCTTTGCCGGGACAGGGCAGCTCGCCACTTTGCAAAGAGTTAATGCTGCCCAAAGCCAGCGGGCAGGACTGGGGCAGGGGCAGGACACAGGGGATGTGTCTACTCACTCTCCCCAAAGGGGGTTCGCAATTCTGGCCCCTGGCTTGGGGGCTTCCCAACCAGACACGAAGTGGGGCAGGAGAGAAACCAAACAAGGACAAAATCCCACCTCGGCGACACTGACAGTCCCTTGGACTGACCTGACTGGATACCAGCCCTGATCGTCGCTCCTCAGCCACTTACCTGGCTCCCTCCAGCCCATCCCCCTTGCATCGGGCCCCGCTGCCCACAGCGTCTGGCCGGCACTCCACGCAGACCCGCCTCTCTCTCGTCAGCTGGCTGCTCCACGAATGCAGGTGGCAGGCGGCTTCCACCTGCTTCAGGCGGAAATAGACGCAATAACTGGAAAAGGAGAGGGAGAGGATTAGCCAGGAGGCCAACACCCCTCTGCAATGGGGTTTTGCTCCCCTAGGGGCGGGGGGTGGCCTGCGAGGAGAAGAGAGCTTTGCATTTGCTAGGAAAATGCTCCATTTGCCTCAAGACCCAGCCTGCCAGCGACTGGCCCAGTGCACACGTTCCTATCCCTGGAGTCCGGAGATCAGGCCTGAGGAGCGCAGGCGAGCTGATGCTGAACAGCAGACTCAGGGCGCCCTTGCAGTCAGGACTACGCGGGTAGATGCTGCCACAGAACATGGGCTGGAAGGCCTGAAAATCAGAGATGGAGCCAGCGAGGGAAGAAGGCGGCACACAACTGGAGCAGTTGGCACTGTTGGCACCTGGTGTGTTGGCACCTGGGCAGCCGTTCCCCCAGTTCTGACTCCCCAATCTGTCTTTGGAGGATGCCAAGGCAGTAGGGTGACCAGATGTATGATTTTATTTTTGGGTCTTTTTCTTATATAGGCTCCTATTACTTCCCACCCCCATTCCAATTTTTCACACTTGCTGTCTGGTCACCCTGTACAGCAGCTGCCCCAGTATGGAAGGGAGCTGGACGGTGCTCCCAAGGGTTTTGCAGGGAAGAATGAAGGCTTTAGAAGCACACACCTGTGGTCTATGCCTGTCTGCAGGGATCCAGGATGTAGATAGGTTAGAGGAGCTGTCCTAGCCCCGCTGCATAGAATCACAGAAATGTAGGGTTGGAAGGGACCTTCAGAGGTTAGCTAGTCCATTGGCCTCTGTTGAGACAGGACCAAGGAAACGTAGACCATCCCTTCCAGGTGTTTGTCTTACTTGTTCTGAAAAACATCCAGGTCACCTACCTTGGTTGCTCCTCCTTCAACAGCATGTGAGGTCTTCTCCAGGGGTCCTTAAAGTCCCTTTTAAAGGAATCTGGCAAAATCTTAGCCACCTCTGTCAAAAGAACAAAGCGGATAGGGCGGGGAGGGATGCAGAAGGTTAGAAAACAATGCCCGGCAGAGGGGTTCAATCACATAGAGCTAAGAGGGCACCGAAAGCGAAGTATTAGGAGCATGGCCTGCTTGGTGCCTGCTCCCAGGCTCTGGGAAAGTGGGGACCCAGACCAGGAGGGAAGGGGATAACGTTAATTGCAATTAATGATATTCATGTGAATACTGGGCATGATTCAAAGCTCACTCATGTCAATAGGAGTCTTTCTGAATTGGGATCAGGCCCATTTTTGTTACTATTAACCACTCACACTGTATAGCAAATCTCAAAGCACGTTACCAAGTGGCCAAGTATCATTAACCCCGTTCTACAGATGGGGAAACTGAGACACGGGGAGAATTCAAGTCTGGCCCCAGTGTCATATAGCTAATCAGGGGTAGAGTCAGGGCTTGAACCTAGCTCTCCTGACTCCAACACCCCTGCGCTAATCACTAACCCACATGCTCCAGCCCTAGTTTAAGGACAAATTCTCAACAGACCAGCCAAAAGGAGCTGGTCTCAAAGATGAGAATTCCAGACACAGAGGGGGGAAGTGGAGCTGTTCAAACATGTCTCCATTTACGCTTGGTGCATTTTGCCTGGTGCTGAATCAAAGGCTGGATGGTCTCCAACGGAGGCCACCTTCGGTACATTCCTGCGCGTGGGAGATCATGATCAGTCCCATGTCAATATACTGCAACATGATACAAACACAGGATCACCCTGGAGACAACAGAGCCTCTGCCTACCTGCAACTGGAGGTGCAGGCTCTCAGCTTTGTGCCCACGGATAGACGGGGGAGGGGACGGACATGCACAGATGCACTAGCATTTGGCCCCATTTGGGCCAGTTTAGCCTAGAATCAATCTTTAAATGTGGCCCACAAATTCTTTAGAGAAAGGGAAATCTGGAAAAAAACAAAGGGAGGGATTGGAGAAGGTTTTAATAAAATCAAGATTTTCTTGCCAAAATCAGTTGTTCTCTTAAGAGGAACAATAGTCCAATGGCTAGAGCACTAGCATAGGACTCAGGAGACACAGGATCCCTGCTCCTCCACAGACTGTGTGGCCTGGGACAAGGCACTTAGTCTCTGCCTCCTTTCCCCATCCCTAACAGCACAGCCTTGCCTCACAGGTGGATTGTAAGATAGGTACATTAAAGCTGGTGAGGTGCTCAGATAACACAGCAATGTGGACCATAAAAGTACATACAATAAGACATCTTCCGCTTTTCAAAGTGCAACACAAGAAAACTATCCACACACGGTGAGTTTCTCATGATAGCTTAACTTCATTCTCACTGTAGGTACCAGCATGTCATCAGAACCTGTTGACACTATGTAGGGCTTTATACCTCAGAGTTACCTGTCCATACCACAATTGCAGCCCAGGCCAGAGAACCTGGTTACTGCACAGTTTCAATTAGAAGTGTAGAGGGAAGCCATCTATAGGGGAGGCAGTGATGCCTAGTGGATGTAGCACTGGACTGGGACTCAGGAGAACTGGGCTCTATTCCCCCATTATGTCACTGACCTTCTGGGTGACCACAGGCAAGTCACTCCACCACTCTGTGCCTCAGTTTCCCCATCTATAAAATGGGATAGTTTATTGACCTCCTTTGTAAAGTACTTTGAGACCTACTGATGCAAAGGGCTACAGAAGAGCTAGATATTATTAATTTCTACCAATACTGGGGCTAAAGCTTTTTTTATCCAGTTAGGAGGAACACAGTTAAGATCCCATCCACACTGCAAATTGTAACCACGTCGGGGAACTAACCTGCTGTGTTGTTGTCAAGTGTCATGACTCATCTGTAATTCAGAGTGGAGATGAGCCATAGCCTATGGTTTTCCAGTTCTGTTTGAACCCGAGTTTGCCATGTGCAATCACCAGGCAAGCTGGGTTATACCTGGGTACTAACAGAGACCCGTTTTTGCTGCATGTTAAAAAAGCTGCCCTCTTGCAGCTAAAACTCCTTGCTGTCTCTTCATCTTCCAGCTCCATCGCAGGGACAGCGCTGGGATTGCACAGGGCAAAGCAGCTCCCCTTACATCCAAGCTGTGCTGATCACAACTGGATCGTGGGAGCATTCGTACATGGGCAGACATTTCCCCAAACGCTTCGCTTTACCTTTTGCCGTATCACAGGCCGGGGTCTCCCCAAAGCACCCTCTCTGCTGCTTGAGGTCTGGACAGGGGGTCCCTCTGTTTCGGGGTGGGACTGTGACTTGCCGAGTCCTGTCTTGGCTACCAACCCCACACGGGGAGCTGCACTCACTCCAAGAGCCCCAGGGACCCACCACACAGTGGATGGCTGCTGGATAATGAGATAAAAAGGCAGGGGGGCAGAGGGAGAGGACAGAGAAGGAGTTCAGGGAGTGAGAGACAGATGAAGGGAAAGAAAGAGAGAGGTATGAAACAGGAACACATTGAACCAAAGTGAGAGAGGAAGAGAACGCAGGAGTGTGTGAAAGAGGAACAAAGAGGGAGAAGAAGAGAGGGAGGAAGATCAGTAGGGCAATCAAAGCTGACACCAAACATTTCCCATCCCCTGTCTAACAGAGAGTAAGAGCCCGACCTTCCTAGCAGCACACTTGATTACCAGCTCATTTCTGAGTCAGACAGCAGTGTACAGAGAGAGAGCCACAAAACCCCTGCAGATTTAGAAGAGGCCAAACAAAGCAGGAACCCAGTTGATCAATAAACCTTCTGTCTCCACTGGCAAAACATTCTAACTTTCCTTCCTTCTGACTCACTGCATCCATCTCTCTGCATCTCTCCCACTCCCTCTGACTTTCCCACCGCACTCAGCCCTCTGCCTAGACTTCCCATCGGGTCCCACGTGGCAGGTAACCTTTGCCAGCAGAGCCCTCCTCTGTGGGAAATGGAAAGCCTCCTAGTGAGGGTTTGCAAGGCATCTCAATCCCAGGGCTTGTCAATCATGCTCTTCAGCTGGGCGGGCATGTGACCTGCCAGCAGTACCAAGGGTGGCAGGAGAACCTGAAACCCTGCAGCAAGACCCAGGGGGCAGTCAACTGTAAATACGTCTACTCCCAGATGGGAATGGATGTACTATACATACGGCTCCTACAGCAGAGGAGCCTCTTAAATTCAGATCTATCCTGCAATTGGGAGGAGGGGAAGGTTTAAAAAGCATTGCTAGTAGCTCTCATGATTTTACCCTCAAGTCTCATATCTGGGGCTTTTCTAAAAACCCCAGCACCTGGAGTTCTGTGATTGCATGAGAATAGCAATTTCTTTTTAAATGAAAAGAGAGACATACAACATCTAATCCTCATGGCTGCAGACAGAAGCTAGAAAATGTGACCCCGGCAGGTTATAATGCCAGAAGGCAAATAAAAAGAACCCCAAAGTTATTTCTAATAATCTCCTGGGGGGTGTGGGAGGCTGACTAATGGTTTTGAATGCTTAGGGTTAGCGGCACTGATTTTAAGAAAAGATAATAGGCCTAACTCAGCACTGCATTACTCCAATTTTTCCTGTGAATGCATCTGAATTATATGGTGAATCAAGCCCTGTATTTGTAGTTGTTTATTGCATTAAAAACTTCATCTGATTCTCAGTGGGCACAGCGCCATGCTCCACTGATTTCAGTTCAGTTGTGCCCATCAACCCCAGGAGGGAATTGGTCTCCCAAACTGCAGTAACACTGAATTAAACAAGCGTGGTCCATTAGGACAACATGCAGCATGAAACGGTTACACAGCAGATGAACAACAGACAAACTTGGGTTCATGTTATTAAATGTATCTCATCGTAACTGTAAAACACTCAAGATAATGCTGAAGCAGACATTCAGTGACAACTGTATCATCTCAAATGTTAATGAGGATAATGTATCAAATAATAATTGAGTGAAATGTTAGCTGCAACATTAAACACTGAAAAAGAGAAGGAATTGTTATGGGCAGGCCTCCAAGAGTTCTGTCAATCTCTTGTGGCTTTGTTTTTAAAGAGTCGGGCACACAGAATGTTGCGAAAAGTCATTTGGATGTATGTACAAATGTGACAACAAACAGGAAACTCAAGTCACCCAGATTCCCTCTGATTGGAACAAGATTCAAGGAGACCAGAACATATCCTCAGTGCAGAAGTACTAGTTCATATTAACTCTAATCTTGTGCCAAACCAAGATAAAAGGCAGGTGCATAAAGCCCATAATCAGATGTTAGGAAAATATCCTGATTAAAGAGCAAAAATCCACACTCTCTCTCCTGCTCCCTGTCCTTTCTCGGACATTTACAGCACATTTGCTCTCCCTTTGGAGTCAGCTCACTGTTTAACCCAAACTCCCGAAGCAGTGCCGCCCCTAAATTGACCGAAATGCCACCCCTTACAATGTGCTGCCCCAGGCACATGCTTCCTCAGCTGGTGCCTGGAGCCGGCCCTGACTACAGACCCCAGTCCACCCACCACCCCACCCACCCAATCAGCAACAGAGCCCATTCCAGATTCTTCCTCTGTCTCTCAGTGTTCGAGAAGAGCTGCAGAGTCAGGGAGAGTCCAACCCCCTAGGAGCTCATTGCTGGGTTGCACCAAGCAAGGAGGGTGTCATGGTGACTGGAAAGCTCGCTGCATCCCCGGCCCCAGAACACATGGAGCACAAAACAAAAGGGAAAGAGCTCTGCGGGGTTACAAGAGGGTCTCGTTCAGCGAAAGGCGAGGGAATCTCAGACCATGCCCCAAATCCCAGCAGAGATTTCCACAGCATGGGAAAAGTGGTAACAGGGCTGACTTCTATGGGTTTTAATGTCACGTGAGTTGAGTGCCCCTGGAAGTTCGGGAGTAGAGTCAGGTACAGCTCAGGGTTTGTAAGTGTGGTACAACCTCCGTGCACGCACCCACACCCCACTTCATCATTGCTGATGTGCAGGACCTGTAGCTGTTCCAGTCCTGGGTTCACACACACAGCTTTGCCAAGGCAGCAAACTCACAAATAAGTCCTGGCTCTTCTAGTCCAGCTCAATAAAGCTGGATCAAATTATATATATATTATATACACATACACACACAGGAGAACAATTTTCTGTTGAAAACGGCTGATTCCACAAAGCACAAATCTTTCATGGGAATCGATGATTTAGTCAAAGTTTCTGGTGAAAATTATTGAAATAGTTTTAGTTCGGTCAAAGCACTTGGTTTCGACTTTATCGTTTGGATTTTTATACCATGGTAAGTGGAAATGAAGTGCTTTGATAACTTTGTTTCAACATTTCTAAAATTAAAGGGTTTGGGATTTTTGTTTCATAGGTAATTTAGAAATTGTGACTTTTCGTTCTGATTCGAGACAAACCCAAAGGAAATTCTGAAATGAGATGGAAATCCTGGGTTTATCCTAGCACGGCTGCTAACACACTTCATTCAGGGCTCTGCTATTCAGCCGTGGATAAAGACTTAAAATCATTCCTGCCAAACTGTTTAGAGGCTTGCATGCGAGGGGCAAAGTCATCTGCTAGGATGTGACCTGACTGTTGAGTTATTTCCCTGCAGATGCTACACAGTGTTAAGCCCTCCAGAGGTGAAAGGCTGCAGTACATCAGCAGCACTTGCAAGGTGTGGGTCCCCTGGCAGTGATGCTTTAAATGTGGCACCTTAAAAGCCTTTTTCATGGTTTACTTGAAGTTCTTCTCCTCAGCCCTAGGCGAAGGCCGAGGGGTTCTACAGGAGTGGGAATGAGAGTGATCACATTAATAGTAATAGAGGGGTTTTTGCTTCGGCAGTCTGGCTGCCCGCTTTTTTCCCCCCTTTTTCCTGCCTGCAGCAAAAAAGTTAGACCCGGCCCTGGTCCACCAGGGCCTCTCCAGGGAGCCTCAGAACTGAAGAAACATGCAGCACCCTTTGAAGGAGAAGGGCACAGTCTCCCTGGTGCACTGGGTCTGGCAGTCCCAGCCAGGGACCTGCCCCAGTCTGAAGGCCGTTTAGGACTAGCATGGACAACAACAGACCCCCACGGCTCCCTCTTCCTCACGTCTCACACTGCTGCCTCCATAGGAGCCAGCTCCCCCTTGAGGTTTCTTTTCCCCTCAGTGCCCGTGTGACTCACTGCTGATTAAAGCAGCAGCTAACGACTCTTTGAGACAGACAGGATGTCTGCTGGGAGCACACTCAGGTGCACAGACTCGAGCGACCGCACTCAAAACAGCAGTGTGACCATGGTGCCCAAGTCCACACCCACCCAACGTCCTGGGTACGTTACCAGGGTGGCCAGCCCAGGATGCCATGGCCACACTGCGGTTTTTAGCATGCTAGCTTGAGCAGAGCCAGCAAGTGTCTACCCGTGCTGAGCCGGGCCTCCCCGTTGTCGTGCAGCCGTCCCCAAAGAGAGGCGAAGAGAGAGGGAGCTAGAGAGACGTGGACCAAAGAGGAAAACAGTGATGGTGCAGGACAGTGTTACTTTTCTTACTGCGCCACTTAACGACACAGGATTGAGTCTGTTTCCAGCTCTCCTGGGCCCAGGTTCCACTTGCCAGGTGGCTGCAAGGGTCTCTCTGCTCAGCGTCTTCTTCATCCCATCAAAATATTTCTGGCGTTATTGTCAGAAACAACATCACTGATTACGAAAATCCCCACAGCAGGCAATGCCTGATGGCAGGAGTCTGCTCCAGATGGGTATTTGTGGGGTTACTGGTCACATGGGCTTCTCCCAGGACTGCAGTGTGATTCATGGAGAGGAGAGTACTACCTAAGGAGCAGGAGCACATTGATCAGAGACCCCCAGCGCCTCTTCCAAACAAGGGGTCCACCACAAGCAAACTTCCTTTCAAAGGGATGCTGTGGACTTAGACCCCAGTCTTGCAGTGGGATTCTCTGGCATCTTAAGTCTGTACAGTGCCCCCGCGACGTCACTGGGGGTCCATGCAAGCAGATGGGTCCCCCCCAGCGCTGCTCCCTGAGACAGAGGCCCCCCAGCCGCAGGAGTGTTTCTGGGAGCTCTTCCTCTCCACCATGGGGAGGGTTCCCATGGAACCAACAAAGCCCAAACTCAGTGGCTCCCAGCTGAACTCTCCAAACCTTTGGACAGTGAATCGGTTTCTAAAGCAACAAGGTGCTGATACATTGTTCACAGTTTTCTGACTCTTTTATTCTCGGGCAGAGGCCACTGCTCTGTAATCCAGCTGAGCTGTGACTGCGCTAATCTCCGTGGAGAATAGGGAGGGCTTATTGGCAGGGTTTTCTCCCATGAGCGTGGTGACGGACATGCCCAGCATGGGCACTGGCTCCGCCCCCAGACAGCTTTGCCTGCGTGGTGGGGGGCTCCCCTTTGCAGTGGAGAGAGTGGGGGGAGGGGAAATTGTGCATCACCACAAAACGCTGCATTAACCGTTCGTCTCTGAAGGCCTCGGCTTAAATCCTACAGGCTGGCGGGCCCAGCTTCCGGGCAGATCATATTCCCTGCCCAAGGCCTGGCCCAGTTCTGGTCTCTGCTCAGCACACCGATGGGACTGACCACTGCAGGGCATGAACGAGGTGTGAGATGGCCACCACCAACCATATTTATTCCATCACCCCTGCCCCCGCTAACATCGCCCCCACTGGGCCAGATCAGACCCCCAGCCTTCATGCAGGGTCCCTCTGTAACTCCCACAGCACCAGCTCTGTCCCCTCTGCTCCCATTCCGGTGCGTCCACGGAGCGGAGAAGGGCTTGGACAACATTGACAGTTCACGGGGAAGGGGGGAGGAGAGGGGAGTATAAGGGAAGAAATCAGCAGAGGCTCTTTACTGCCAGAGTTTGTGGAGGGAGGAAGATGAACTAACTCTCCCCTTTGCCCCTGACACATCTATCCAGCTAACTCAGGGGTGGGCAAACTTTTTGGCCCGAGGGCCACAAAACTGTATACAGAGGGCTGGGTAGGGAAGGCTGTGCCTCCCCAAACAGCCTGGCCCTGCCCCATCTGACCCCCTCCCACTTCCTGCCTCCTGACTGCCCCCCTCAGAAACCCCAACCCATCCAACCCCCTTGCTCCTTGTCCCCTGACCACTCGCCCCTTCCAGAGACCCCCCACCCCTAACCACACACCCCAGGACCCCACACCTTATAAGCGGCCCCCCTGCTCCTTGTCCCCGACCACCCTGCCCCTAACCGCCCCACCCTCCATCCCAGCTTTGGCTAGTTGAGCTCTCTCTGCCTCAGCTTCTTCTGTAGAATAGGGATAAGGATACAGACCCCCTTTGTAACGCACCTTGAGACCTACTGTTGCAAAGTGCTGTAAATGAGCCAGGTACCATTATATGCCTACATAACACGAGTTGGCAAACATCTAACTGGTGGCCACCAGTTAGAGGTTTGCCCCGAAAGATCTCATGGGCAAACCAAAGGCACTTGGCTGAAGTTGTGCATGTAAATCACATCAGTCTATAATTTGTGTTCACATTGTTGGAACATTCATAACAATCACCAAAATTGCCACATGTGTTTTGGCAACAATAGGGCTGGTCCTGAGGATCTAAGTTAGGTGCAAATAGATTAGGGATACTTAGGGCCTTTCATTTTCAGTTTTTATTTAATTGATTTTTTCCCCTGAATTTTTATTACTCAACAACAAAAACAGGTGAAAATCTGTGCAAAAAACTATTAATTTTGCTGGGTAAATATCAGGGTTTATTTTGGCAGCCAGAAGGACAGGGGAAAACATATTCAGCTGAGCAATGCTTTGATGAATGGAATTCAATGTGGTTTGTTGCAGAATTAAAACAGAGCTGAAAACACATCACCACCTCTGAATTTAAGAAAACAATACCTCTCCAATCCCCATATAAAACTTTTCAAGAGTCAACTGTTTAGACTTAGAGTTATTTGCCTATAAATATTTACATTTAATAACTGGGCCACACCATTTGCGGCACATACATTCAACTTCATCCTTTTGTGTGTGTTTTTTTTTAAAGCTTTTGAATACTTCCTGGTGCTCTGAAATGTGTTCTGATTTGGATTTTTATTTTCTTCCTATTTTCGTGGTCAGATCTTTATCCCGTTGTCTGCTAACAGCTTGAAATGTGTACTTGGTGGGACTGAGATTCACTAGTATATTCAGATGCACACACACTCTGGAGCTTTTGTGTCTGTTTTTTATTTTGTGCATCTTCTAGATTAATACACAGCCTTACTTCAACAGGCAGCTTTGCATATACAGACAGACTAATGTATTGTTGTAATACAGAGATACCATGCAATGTATTGTATTTTCCTAATGCAAACAAGTTTCTATATTTAGATTGTACAAAAGTAAGGCAGAAATCAGAAAAAAAGCCAGTAATACTTTTTGTAAACCCCGAGATTTTTTTCAGTAAAAATTAGTTTAAACTGGAAACAAAGGGGCTTAGGGATATTCCAAAGAGCAAAGTAAAATCAGGCATGGAAGAACTGCTCCCAGTCATTACACATGCAAATGCACAACTGTGTGCTAGCAACTCCACAAAGAAAGTGATTAAGAACCCATCCAGCACGTCAAAGGCGAAAAGGAAAAGACAAGATCCCAATTTAGTGGATTTCAATGCACACGGTGTAATCCATTGTGAATCCCCACAGCATCAGGAGTGGTGTCCACTCTGTAAACTCAAGGGCCCTGGGAGAGCTCTGAGAAGAAACATCTGTGTATGGGTGCTGCCAAACCCTCAACATCTGGACTCTAGACCTGTGCCAACAACAACATGTTGCTATCATTTAAGGAAAGGTCACAAAGACCAAACACCAAGCATTCCAAGCACAAACAGCCCCAGAACGCAGCTCTCTTGATTTGGCAAAGAAGTAGTTATGGTTTCATTCGGGAACTGTCCTACCCAATGAAGTCTGGAACCGCTAAAGAGATGAGGAATAAGGAAAAGAGGATCAGGCCAAACAAACTGGATGGAGCTGTCTGGATGTATACTGTCAGAGTAGAAACACAATCCTCCTGTGACAGGTGCTAGCCATGGCTACAGACGACCACTGAGCATCTAGCCAATCTCGGACACAGCACCCAAAAACACTATAGCAGCTCACAAATGAAGACAACTTGCTGGATGGAGTAAACTTCTACCGGTCAATATCCTCCAAGTGCCTGGCTTCATATTAGACCAGACAAAGCCGGGACTAAAACGTGTGAACGGATTGACAGGTTATCCCACCCCTGTCTTCTTCAGGGCTGCTGGCACCTTCTTCTGAGGCAGCCGGTGCTGGCTAGTTAGATCTTTGTAGTCTGGAAAACGAAACTGAAAGTGTCCTGACAAAAGGCTCTCTTGTACGATTTCCAGGACTTCATGGTTCTGATCAAGAGTCTCAGAGTCATGGCTTTTCTGGCCAAAAGCAGGAACACCAGAGGCAGCCACAGAAATGGAGGAAAATGGTGGGGGAGGGAGAGAGAAAGGAGAGAGATGTTCAAACCCCAGCATTGCTAGGAAACAGTGCGTGAAGTATCTATGGGGCTCAATGGTAGATGGGCCAGGCTACCCTGTTGTCTCACTCTCCTGAGGTCACTCTAGGCGGGAAACGTGAACGGCACAAACTCCCGGGAAAGGGCTCGACTGACCGAACGTCAGTGCAGAAGGGAAACAGAAATAAAGGGGAAGTGCAACGCGATTTAGCAAACATGAAGGAAATGCTCCCCAGACAGCCCCTCTTCAATTCTTCCCTCTTGCTCTCCTTTTGTTTTTCCCTCTTCTCTTTTAGAGACTGCCCCCCTTCCCTGGGTTTCTAGCCTGTTCCCTTTCTCTGGTTCACTGGGATGGGAACATCACTAGATGGGACGCTGCTCTCACTGCAAGGGAAGAACACTACAGCAGTGGCGGAGGTGTGTCCCGACTTCTTCCAGTAGGGATTCGGCTGGACACTTCCACTAACTGCACTGGTCTCAGGAGTGGCTGGCTGTGGTCCCGTCACAGGATCTGCCATCACCAAATCCCTGGACGGCGAGCGGTGACATGCGTGACCCCCCACAGGCCTGTTGGCGCTTTTCCTACTCTCCACACGCCAAGCTGCTCACAAGACATGCAGCTCTGAGCACACGGATCACTTGATGCTACGCGGTCAGACCGCGCACGCTCAGGGGTGTGAAATCGGGCCAGAGCGGCATTCCTGGACAGGAGCCGCAGAGGGAGGCAGGACACAGTTCATATTATTTCAAGGATCTGTGCAGTGATGCATGTTCCCCACATGGGAATGAACCACCCTTCCCCATTAGCTGGATTGCAGATGAGGCGGTCTGGGCGTGGGAGTGGAAAATGAAGCAAGGGACTCTTCTGCAATGTGGTCCTGTCTCCCACCTGTCCAGGGCACTGCTCTTGGAAGGCTCTGGCTGGGTTTTTACGATGAGGTTGTCTCATCGCCTTCGTTCAGATGACAGGCGGGGTGGGAGGGGTTCAGTGGCTACGGGGCTAGCCAGGGACTCTGCAGACATGGAGGATTCTGACTCGCAGCGTGACCCCGGACGAGTCACTGCATCTCTCAGGGTCACATTTTCAAAAGCACCTCAGTTACGATGACCAATTTTCAAAAGTGACGCAGGCTCCTAGGTCACTCAGTCACTTTGGAAAGTTTTATCCTCTGTGCCTCTGGAACCTGGAGAGAATAGCACTTCCGACCTCCCCAGGGCCAGGGGAGGATAAACACACAGTGCAGGTTGTGGCGGCCATGCAAACACTTCACACTGATTCAGGGACCCCAACACTACAATGCACATGCACGCTCGTCAGACGTGTTACACGCACTGACGCACGCCTATGCTAGAACAGGAATGTTAGCACCTTATCACCAAAGAGAGCTGCAGGCCGGTGCAGACTACTCTGTGCAATCCAGGACTTCAGACAAAACAAAACGAAGAATCTCTCATGCTCTTTGGTTACAATACCAAGAAAACCATTGGCCAGTACATCCACTGAAAAAAAAATCAGAGAGAAAGTAAGACTATTGTTGGCAAGTCTCTCACAAGAGAAAAAAATTGCTTGAACTTCAGCCCCGGACAGATCTTTCCAAAGCCCCATTAATAGCCTCACACTGCAGTTCAGTTTAAGATCCCACTGTGCTTAATTCAATGAACACAACAAGTTCCTGCAGCCCCATTCATTCATTCCCTTCCCTCCTCTCTCTTTTCCTCATGCAGTCTCAATGATCTCCACTCTGCTCTCATGTCAGTGTGATGCCACGGACGCAGAGGGAGAATTAGTCCTGGTTTACACCAGCATGAGAGACGAATCAGTGTGTCTCTCTTCCTCTAACACATCTACAAGGACAGAGCAGCCACCCGGGCTGTCAGCTTCCTGGGACTGGGTCCTGGTGCCCTTACTCCTGTGAGCAAACCAACGGGGCGCTACTGAGATAAGAAAGGACAGCAGATCACACCCCCGGCTACGCCACCAGGTATCAAACAGGTTTAGGGCTAAGGCTCTGGTGCCTGGTATACAAGGCTTTGCTATTTAACCATGATCTTGGCAGCCTTCAGACTGGGGGAACTGGCCTGAGACATTCTATCTCCCAAATCCCTCTCTTAGACACTGTGCAGCATTGTCACCCGTGCTCAGGGGCCATTCGTCCTCTGGCCAACAGAGCAGTGCCATCAAATGCAGGCAGAACCATCAAGGAGCACCTCTCACTCTGCCCATAGAGAACAGAACCCCAGCCCCACAGAGACACCCCGCTACAGTGGGACCTGCTCAGGGTGAGCTGGGCTAGAGGGCAGTCGCCAAGTCCCAATCTATTTCATTGCACCAAGGCCAGCTCCAGCTACAGGCACCCTCCGCTCGCAGAAAAGTTGTCCTGGGACATGGATCTCACTTGGATGGGGCCCTGCACTACACAGTAAAACCCAGCAGGCACCTGCCAGGTGCATCTCATGAATGTGCCAATCCTGGGCTTCCATTCTGTTCATTGGAACAGGCGGCCCATTGAGAACTGCTTTTAATGTTTCAGTTTAAAGATGGATACTGAACAGAATAATTCTGCTTTAAACACACTGTCTGTGCTGGATCAAACCATTGGCCCATCCAGTCCAAGGTCCTCTCTTCAACTGGTGTCAGCCCCAGATTCTCAGTGGAAGAAATTCCAGGATGAAATAAGCCACACAACCCATCAGAGAGCAGTTGGTGCAAGGATAGTCCAGTGACCCCAGAATCGGTGACGTCTGAGGGCAGCCTTGGGCCCAGGAGAGCTCTGCGCTACGTGCCAGGACTGTCTCTCCGAACCCGTCACCCAGCAGACCAGGGACCTTCCCAGACAGGCAGATTCTTCACCTGAAAAGCCTCCTGGCCTTTCTCCTGCCTTGGGCCCCACTTCCCCCAGCGCCGAGGTACAGACGAGCACCATCGGGGGACAGGATCAGCCCTTAACTCTGAAAGCTGGACCCCCCTGTTCACACCCCCTAGCGTCCCCATCGGTTCTCCGCAGAGCCCGAAAGACACTGTCAGGCTCGTCTCTGCCCTGGGGGGTCCCGCAGCCCCCAAGCCGCTGCCAGGGGACCCCTCCCACGAGGAAAAGTCCAGAGCAGGATGAGGGGTGCAGCCCCGCCCCAGTGGCTGACTCCAGCCGGCAGCAGCGGGCCATAGGAAGCCGAAGCCCGTCAGAAACAGCTGGGGAGCCCCTCTGAAAAACCAGCTTCCTTCAGCCCCCCAGCAGCACCCCCGCCATGCGCACGGCTGCTAACGGGGCTGGCAACCCAGCCGGGTGAATCTGCTCTAGCTCCGTCCAGGGACCGGCCTCGCATCTCACCAGTGCGGCGCTATCTCTCTCTCCCCTCCGGCTCCGGCGGGGTCACTCCGGAGTCACTCCGGTCCCGAGAGAGCGGCTCGGCAAAGCCCGGCACTCACCCGCTCGCTGGCACACGCCCGGGTAATCCTCGCAGCAGTCGCCCGTCTTCTCGCAGTACGTGTCGCAGTAGCAGGGGCCCCGGGGCTCGCGGAGGTCGGCGCAGGCGTTATTCCGCCCCGGGCAGCAGGGGACGCTCCCCCGCCGTCCGCAGCCCGCCTCCGCCCCTCGCAGGTGCCCGGCCGCCAGGATCCAGCCCCAGCAGAGCAGCCAGCAGCCCGGGCTAGCGCCCGCTCCGCCCATACTCGCCGCCCGCGGGCCGCTTACGGCTGCCCCGAAGCCAGCGCGCCCCCTAGCGGGGGAAGGGCGAACGCTACCAGTCGCCGCATGCTGGCCCCGTGCGCCGCTAGCCCGGCCCGGCCCGGCTCAGCTCGGCCCGCCAGCAACGAACCCGCCTCCCACAGCCGCGGGGAACAGCGGCGCGGCTCGGCTCGGCGGCAGACTCCCAAGCCGGGCTCCTCCTGGACTGTCCTTTATAGGAGCAACGCGATCCCCCCCCGCCAGCCCCCGGGGGCGGCCCAAGCCCATTGGCCAGACATTGGGAAAAAACTTTCCCCCTGTTCCACCTACTTTCTCCCGCACCGGCCCCGAGCCCGTGCGAAGGTTGCTCCTGGGTCTTAAAGCCGGCATCACACCGCAGTGCACAGATCAGCTTGGGTAGGAGCTCCCTTCGGACTAAGGGCCTCCGACCCGGGGAGCAAAGGAATTAAAACAAAGGATCACTCCTGTACCCCCACGGTTTAGGAACCAGCCCCAGACCTGGGATTCTCAATGATGTGCAATGTCTGGTACTGGCCCATGCAGCTCGAGACAGCTGGGCCTCCTGTCTGCAGCTGGAAAGTCCTGCCAGGCCCATTCAGCAGTTCCCTTAGTCTTATTGGTTTCCACTGTGAGATACCGTTGTCCAGAATTTCAGATGCAGCCTAGGTCAGTTCCCAGCCTTTCTCAAAGCAAAGCCAGAAACCAAGTTCCGATCTGAGAAAGGCTAGATGCTTTGAACCCCCAGCCGGTTCCCACGGTGACGCTTGATTTGCCGACAATTTAAAATAGGCTTCCTGGCCAACAGGTTGCAGAAAGAGAGAGTCAACATTGTACAACTCAAGAAAGCACGCACTTTCCTGCTGACTTGCATCGCTCAACACAAGACAACTCAGATGCTCTGCTCCCCTTGGTCAACAGGGAACCTGCATCTGAAACTACAAAGATCAGGCAGGATTTCAAAGCCACAAAGAACCTAGGCAGGCCCCTGGATAACATAACCCCTGTATATTTGGAGGATATGAGGCTGCAGTAGTGATAAAAATTGTCCTGTGAAGTCTTTATTGTAGGTGATGCACTAAGATAGACAGAACCCAGCTTGACTTTCAGATCCCAGCAGGAGTTTGCAGGGCTGGCAGTTTGGGGTAAAAAACATTCGTAAACAAAACTGAGTCCCTGATCCCCTACGTTCATTTCTATACACTTTGCAGAACAGAGCTTCCCTGGATTCCACCCAGTTTGTACCCACTCCAAAACTCTTCTATTAACTAGTACACTGGCACATTTCAGACCATGGCTCTCTGAGATGCACACAGCAGCAGAGCAATGGCTGTCTCTCTCCTGCAAACTTCTGGAGGTAATCTGCACCTTTTAGAAGGACAGGCAACTTTCTCCACCATGCCTTTGTTCATTTCATGCCGCATCCCTGCTGTTCCAGCTGCTGAAGGCATTAGCCCTTCAGTTAGCTAACTGGTACCGTCTCTAGTGATTTCCCCAAATAAAAGTTGAGTGTTCAACAGTACAGCAGATGGCTGCAGCATGGAACTCTGATCAGCACACCCGACTAAAACAGTAGGTTTCCCCCTCCATCAGGGTGTGCTCATTAAAAGGATTCCTTTGTATTCTGAACTTTGATCCTACACATACTCCATGCTTGAAATTAACCAGCTCTTTGACACCATGCGATTCAGAGGCATCCTTGACAAAAAAAGCAGATACACGGACACACCAGGAAAACAGTCGAGAGAGAGAAACATCCAGCTTGCAGCAGGTTTCAGTTTATTACATAATCTCTGAATGCAGTAAAACCTGAGAAAGCAGCAGGGGCTGACACAGAGAAGACACAGCCTGCGCAGAGACTCTGCCAAGACAAAGGCAGAGACAACATAGTGCATACACTCCTATGCTGAGCTTTCTCCTGGCTCTGGCACCCGCCCTAAGGGATGGGTGTCGGACAATGGCCTGCACCCATAGAAAGTCACTCCACGTAGAGAGTCTGCCCTAGAGCACATGACTAAAGGAAACAGTGGCTCCCACCTTCCAAGAGGAGCCCAGTGGCAGCAGTTCTCGGCCCTGCACTAGGCAGCTGTCTGATAGTGTCTCTTTCTAGCCCAAAGGCAACTTCGGGAGGGAGCAGCTCCTCTGAGGCCTGAAGAAGCCAAACAAGCAGCTCCTCTGAGGCCTGAAGACATCAACACAGGAAATAATTCACTGGTCCTGGAGGAGAAGATCCTAACTAGTCTCCCGTAGGAAGAGCCTTTCCCTAATGTCCTCCTCTTCCATTCAGCACCATCCACCCCTACCCTCCGATATTCATTGTAGTGGATTTAGGGCACAATCTTTGCTCCCATCATTGAAGTCAGTAAGGATGAAGAACCCAGCTTGCCTTTCAGATCCCCTCACTAACAGCACCACAGTCAAGGGATCTACGCACCTGAGCAAAGATTGTACAGGGTCAGTGCCTTGGACATTTCTATTGAGCCCAAGAAAGAGTCCAGTCTAGTTTTTAGCCATTCAGAATCTCAATTTAATGTGCTATGGGAGCGCAGAGAAGAGTCAGGGGCCAGCCAGGACACCAAATCTCATTCCCTTATCAGCACAGCGCTGAGGCAATGGGGTGAATTGGATGGTAAACACAAAACAGGGGATGGGGGAAGAGTTTCCAGCCTGTTCAAAACCTAGTGGTGACCAGTGCAATCCCAGGGTAAGTAGCCTAGCATTCAGAGGGGAGACACTTGGCAAAGCAGACTGCAGCATACGGGGACTAAAGTGTCAAATGATCTGCAGCCAGTATAACAGAAAACCTCAGGCAGTGTAGCTAGGTCCATTGGCTGGTGATTTGGGGTCCTGGGCCCACTCCTGGATCCCTTTGCTCATCCAGAATGCGGGGGGAGGGGCGCTCAGTGGCTGAAGGGATGTGAACAAAAGGCTTAAATTGCAACAGACCCGGGACTGCCTTTGACCCACACAGAGCAATGGAGACTTTAACGGGCAACTTTGGTTTATTGTTGGGGTGCTCACCTGAGCACCCCAATTTGGCCTTGGAAACAGCAAGAGTCACTCCAGCATGCAGCTGCAAGTGCAACATTAACACGTTTTACTCAAGTCAGCTTGAAAAGAAACCCTTGGACTCTCAAATATCAGCAGGAACAAAAACTAAGCGTCTACCTTGGTTGCCAGCATAGTAACCCCGAAATCCAGGACGCTGCCTGGTCAGCATGGTACAATAGGGGCTGTGGATGCTACAATGAGATCACTGTGGGCTGTAGAAGAGGATTGTAAATGCAATATTATCTGCACCAAGTTGTAGGTGCATGGATGTGGGCAGACAGCGCTATGTAAGGGCTGATTGCTGGCTTTACGGCTCATGGTTCAATTCTGAAGTGTGTTCTAAAGTGAGGCTCTTATTTTATTCAAGTTGCAAATGCAAAATTTCTCAATGGCTTGAGCGCAGAGCGCCGGAAAGAGACTCTTCCCGTGCTCTCCTTCCTTGCCTGCACATATGATAGTGGTAAGGCTGCATTTGTCACTGACAGTACAAACACACAAACCCCTGCGTGACTCCTGTAGACAGACACACAGTTTTGGCACAGATCTGCACTGGAACCATGATGAGTTCTTGGCACAGGACAAGGACAGGGCTACTGTCCCCGGGGGATACAGTACACGTCTTAATAATGCAGTGTGAAGTTCATTTAGTCTAGCTAGGTACTTGTCTGGCTCTCAGCCCTGGAATATCGGGCGGAAGGGATGGCGGTGGAGAGGCAGAGGGGATGGCGGTGGAGAGGCAGAGGGGACGGGGCAGTTTAATCAGGGAAGGCCAAGTGGCAGGCGAGCACTTCACCTTTCTCCCATGTAAACAAGGTGTCTCTGTCAGAGGGGTGAGGTATCTGGTCAATCTAGGCTGGAATTCACTGGCTGGAGAACAAGTTTCCTCAGCAATGAAGAGGAAAATGAAGGCACCGCTGCTCAAGGCAGGGGGTCTACTGCACCAGCAGCAGCAGCCTGTGTGAGTGGCTGGGATGCTGACGGACATATTCTGGGCACTGGGTTCCTTGCGGAGCCCCTCAGTGCTCCCAGGAAGCGGCACAGGGTGGATTTCCTCTCTACAGGTGGCTGGGCAGGCAAAGCTCCCACTGAAAGGCACAGGTTCGGCGCCCCGGGTCTGAGTCACACGATCCGACTCGGGGACCAAGGGGCTTCCACTCAGCTTTCTGACTTAAACCGGAAGCTAAGTGACCAGTGTGTGGCACCCAGCTCACTTCACAACCAATCCCCTTCGGCCTAGTGACTCCCACTGGAAAACGCTGCGACTGAGGCACGTGGCAGCTCTGGTGGGGCGGCTGGTGCTCCCGCGCAGCCAGGGGGCTCACACCATCCCCTCTAGCAACTCCTGCTTCTTGAGACCACACCACACACCCACACCACACCCTAGAGCGCCTCCTACAGGTACAGGATGTGCCTGGAGTAGCAGCAAGCTCCCCCTAGCCAGGGACATCACACCAATGCAATTGCTCTCCTGCAGTCAGCGCTCCAGCCCCTCCTGCTGGGAGAGGCGGGATATGGCAGACAGCTGAGTGGAAACGTTTGCTTGCTTGGCTCTGTTTTCTCAAAGGCAAAGGAAACATGGTCTGAATTCTAATCTGGCTGGAGAATCGTGGCCTCCCTTCTCGCTTTTGGGCACTGACCTATTCCCTCTCCCCTTCCCCCCCACGCTGGCACAGCTGGCCTTTGCAAAGTTTGCAGATAGATTCCCCTGCCCCCCCTCACCATCAATCATTTTAGCACATGATCAATAATTTAAACTGCTCCACAGTTCGTTTCTATAAATAAAGGTGGTCAGGGTTTGATATGGACCCGGCTGGCTGGGCACAGGGCTAGCGCCCTTCCTTTCACACAAGCAGGGGACTTGAACCTTGGCACCGCTCCTGATGAAGCATCCACACGATTCCTCCCAGGTTGGTCATCTTCCTCCAGCTATCGCCTCGTGGTGGTGGAGGAGACGGTGCCGCTGCCCTGGGCTGCGGGCAGGCTCAGTCGGTTTTCCACACCTTGTTGAGGACTTTGACCACTTCGTCGTAGATGACAAAGACGATGGCCACATCCAGACAGACCCGGCCCAGGCGAGGCACGGTGCCCTTGTAAAACCTGCCAGGAGAGGAGAGGTGAGGGGTGAGCAGAGAACCCCACGCAGGCCTGGGAGCAAGCCTAGCCCACCCACTCCCAGCGATGTCTGGTGTAAAATAGTGCCAATGCCCGGCAACCACACTTTGTGAGGCTCACCCAGCCTCCTGCCCCCTTTCACACTCGGCACAAGCGGGGACCGGCCCAGTCTCTGCTAGAACGAAAGGGGTTTGGGGAAGGGCTGCTTCCCGGCTGGCAAACTCCACCCAGAGACCCCGATTTTTAAAGATTCCCAGTCAGGGCCCACTCCTGTCACGGGATCCGCTCTCCGCCCCACCCGCTTCTTCAGATTCCGGGTCACCTCTTCGGGGGCATGGTCACCATTGGCTTCCCTGATTTTACACTAACTGAGGTGCTGGGTCTGTGCTTCCATGGCATTGGTAGAGAGGCTAATAAAATCCATATGTCTCTCTCTTCTGCTCCTCCTCTCATAGACAGGCCACACTGCTACTCCCACCATTCACTAGGCCCTTGCCTTTCCCATTCTGTCCCTTACACCAAGGAGACAAGCTCCCTCTTGTCGTGTGCCGGTGACCTGCTCCCCCTTCTGCAAATCCCACCGCAAGGTGCCTTTCACTCCTGACGGCGACGGATCCCTTCTCCTCCTATGGCACTAGTCCACGTTTCACCACATGTGTCTGAACTGCTTCACCAGCCCTCGGCTGCAGGGGAAGGATGGTCTCTCTTTCCCTATGTTCACCCAGCCCTGAGCCCCCTGCCTGGAAACGAGACACCGGACTCACGCGATGGGCCCTTCGTATTTCATTATCTGGTAGGCGCAGTCCCAGGTGCTCTTGTACTTGTGCGCTTCAAGCCCCTAGAGGAGGCAGAGAGAAGGATCAGAGACCTGTAATGGTGGGATCCATGCCACAGTTCCCAGCACAGCTCCCACAAGCCATGGCTCCGTCCTGGGAGATTCTGAAAGGGCTCTGGGGTGGCTTCTGTTTGCACAGCCAGAGCGGTCACAGCAGTAGCCTCCATCCTCACCAGCCTGGTTGTGCAGGAGCCTGACCCCGAGGAGGGCTGCGTGGGCCTTAGACGTGGTCTAACCCAAATAGCAGTGGCCATACCTATACCCCACGGTGGGTGTTTTTGATGCACGGTGTGTTGAGATGGGCTACGGCAGTGATGCTCAGACAGAGGCTGACGAGCCGCAAGTGGCTCTTTAATGCATCTTCTGCAGCTCTTTGCAGCCCATGCTATTAAAACATTGTGTGATTGGTTAATAAATTGGTTTATAATTAAATCAGGATGCTTTTCCTATGTTATTAAGGAATTGTAGCTGATAAAACAATATGTGGTCAGTCACTTTGCTGGGAGAATACTACAGAACTAGCAAACGAAGCAATGAATTCACACGACTATGGCTCTTTCAGGCAACGCTGATTTGGCTCCTGCACCACTGAGGTCTGAGTATCGCTGGGAACACACCAAATGCCTCTAGCGCAGGGGAGCCCTGGGCCTGGTCTACCTAGGAGTGAATCGCTAGCCGTTAACTCAGGTATGCAGAAGGCAGCATGACCACAACCACAGAGCATAGTATGGCTAGTGTGGATACACTGCTGCACTAGACCTTGGTCTCCCATCAGGCCAGGCACCCCAGGTGTCACTCTCTAGGGCAAACAGGGCCTTCATGGGGAGCAGTCTCAGTTCCAGAACCTGCCCCTCCATCGGGAAGCCACCATACGGCACTTAGCCATGTCCCCGTTTCAGCGCTTGGCCCAGCGGCCATGGTCTAGAGGAGAGCACTAGACACGGAGCACCCAGAGGCGAATGACGGGCTCTCAGCAGAAGCCCAGGAGTCCCACGACCCCATGCTGTACCTGCATTCTGGTTTTCACCACATCCAGGGGGGTGTTGCCAAAGACACTAGCCGCTCCGGCAAGGGCCCCAAATATCCCAGTGACGAGGGGGTTTATGACCTTGTTGGGATCATCCCCTGGGAAGAAGGAGAGTGACACAAAGGGGGCAGGTGGAGGGAAAGGGGGTGGAGAGAGACACAAGGACAGAGCTCATGAACATCAAGAGGTGGGAGCGTGCAGGGACGTCACTGAGTGACACCGCACACGAGAGCTGCAAAGGCTCCGACAGGCGGGGGGCACAACGAGGAGGGGTGGAAGGAACGAGGCCCCCACAAGTGGGAGCCCCCAATGCAGCTGGGGAAGAGGGAGGGGCTGAGGGAGCCAGAGATGCTTTCTCTCTCCAGGTGTGCAGTGAGCAGGGGGGCCAGGCTGCCTGTTTGCCACCAGAAGTCATTTGTGGAGATTTTAAAGCGAGCAACTCCTCAGACCTCACGGGTCGTAAGGTGGGGAACGCACATGCCTAAGCAAGAGCCGGCCTAGCAGTGAGTGGGCAGGAAAGTGCCCCCTGCTGGCTTAGCTCTGAACAGACTGTCAAAAGGGGCCCAGTGTGCATGGGCAGGGACAGGGGCATTAAGAGTGCACAGGAGAAGGATACCTGTATACTGCAGCGGGCAGGGGCAGAGGGGAGGGGACACTATGAAGAGACCCCATTAGAGTTCCTGTTTACTCGCCATCTGCATCCCCTGGGCTTTTAACCCAGGCTTCCCTTCCCCCCACCTCTGCCCTGCCTCGGGCCCTTCCTCAGTCTTCTCCAAGTGACCCCACAAGAAAATGGCGGTGGTGCGTTTCACTTGGAGGGCGATGCAGGAGCTCAGCTGAGGCTGGAGAAGGCACAGCTTGCCCTTGCTGCAGCAGATCACTGCGCCGCGTGGCTCTCGGCCGTGGCACTCCCCGAAGAGGCAGAGCCTGGTGTGGAGACGCGGGGGCGAGGCAGAGCCCGGGTACCTTTGTACCAGTTCCTGAGCGCCGTCATAACGAAGAAGCGAATGGCCTGGTTTGATCCTTGTTTGAGGACAGTAGCGGTTAAACCTTGGTAGGTTCCCTTCAGACCTGCGGCAGGGGAGAAGGGACAGCGTTCAAGGAGGGGAAGCAGCGGGATGCTGGTCTCCCCAGGAGCACCACCAACCCCGTGCCTTCCTCTGGGCTACAAGACAGCCTCCCCTTTCCCGCCATTCATCCACCCACAGAACAGAGCCCAGCTCCTCCCCTATCTCTTCTGCCTGCCCCACCCACTTGGCACACCATCAAGATGGCCCAGCGGTCTAAGGTGCTATGTTCCGATTGCTGTCTCCTCCGGAGGCACAGGTTCGAATCCCACCCTTGACAAGCCCTCTTAATAGCAGGGGTGGAGGGAGACAGGCATTTCCCCTCATTCTCGTTGGCAGCAGCGTGAGACCTGCTCTGAGTGGCTTTGGTGGCCCATCAGGAAGCTAGAACCACGTGTCGTTTGGCCTCCCCCGCCCTGCCCTGGACACAGCTGACAGGGCCGCACTGCTCAGGCCTGGGAAGCAGGTCTCTCCAGGAACCAGACCGCCTAATGGATGAGGCAGACAGATTGGAGCCAATGTTTTTCGAGGCCCCACAGTGCTGGCTGACTTGGCGGCTCACAGACCAGTCTCCCGCTCTGGTGGGAGGAGACAATTCACAACCCAGCCCCCAGTACCAGCGTGGAAGAGCCTTGCACACTGCACGGCCCTCACCCTGCTCACGGATGATCTCCCGCACGCCGTGGAAGAAGCCGCGGTACTTCGGTTTGGGGGAGCACTGGTCGTGAATAAACTTCACCTGGGGGAAGAGAAGATTAGGACTTGTTCTTAATCCCAATCTGCATGTGAAGAGATCCCCATCCCTCAAACTATAGGGAGCCCAAAGATCCCAATCAGATGCCTAGCAGCTGGGCTCTGCTCAGGGATTCAGCAGTGAGGATCTTTGCTAATCTGGGGCTGCACCATACTGGTGCCATTCCAGAGCGGAACAAAAACTCTGTCCAAGGTCCACCTGCAACTGCATAAGTGTTTGCTAATGCAATCAGAAAGGGGAGGGATCCACGCAGCCTAAGGACCAGTCTAGGGATAAAGGGCTGCAGCTAGGTCTGGATACTTGAAACACACAAGGGTTGGCGCCCTGGAAAGGGAGAGTCTGGAAGTCCCAGGATGGGAAGAAGGGCAGCTATTGCTAGCTCAGGCCAGCAGAGCAGGAGCGCATACTCCTCAATGCTTAATCTATTGATCACCCGTGCAAGCGTATAATGTCATGTCAGTAAAGAACAGTCCCTTCACCCGTATCGAGCAGCTCTAAGCACTTTGCAAAGGAGGGCCCATCATTTATCCCCCCTTTGCAGATGGGAGCTTTGGGGAGCAGAGAGGTGAAGGGAGATGCCTGGGGTCACACAGCATGTCAGTGTCAGAACCAGGGACAGACTTCTGAGTCCCAGCCCTGCTGTGCTGCTCCCAGCTCCCAGCCTCTTCTTGGGATCCTGCTGAAGAGAGTCACGCAAGCAGGGGACAGTTTTCCAGCCCAGTCCCTGGCTCTTACATGACACTGTGCAGGAGGCGTTTGTGCCCAGGTTTCACTCACTGAGAAGGGCACATTTTACTGAGCACTGAATCACATTTCCAGGCCATGCAGCATTTTTGAATCTGGGAGTTACAAAGCAAGGAGAAAACAACTGAGTATAACACAGGGGAAAGAGCAGAGAGAGAGAGAAACGGTCTCATGATGCAGCCTGGCAATGAATTGGAAGCAACAATGATAAAAAATGCCCTTTGCTGCTACAGCACCTCAGCTGGGTATAGGGAGACCAGACTGCAAGTATGAAAAATCTGGATGGGGGATAATAGGAGCCTATACAAGAAAAAGACCCCAACATCGGGACTGTCCCTATAAAACTGGGACATATGGTCACCTTAGCTAGGTATTTCATGCACTGTGCTGCGTTTACTTCAGCCAGCACGTGTAATGGTGTGACTCAACGTGTATCATTGCATTAGTCCCAGAATCTGTCAGGTGTTTGGCCACAAGGCTGGCCTTGGAGGTGGGAGAGAAGAGCCCAGGAGACATGGGCCCTAGGAAACTCTGTCTGACCTCTTGCTAACATTTCCCATCAACAGGAGAACCCAGAGGGAAGGTCCCACATGCCAAGTCTTTCCTTGTACCTCTGACCATTCACCACTAGTGGGCAGCTGATGCCCATGGACATTTCGTCTGGGCGGGAGCACAAACGCACAGTGCAGCTCCCTGTGTGAGGTCGGGCAGGGAGCAGAGCAGAGGCCGTGCTGGGTTAATATCCTGCTCCAACAAGACAGAGCCCAGCAGGCTAGCTCTGGGACCGACAGCAGGAGGCGCTCACAGGGCAATGGTGCTCCCTCCTTGCCGTCCCCCGCCCCCTCCAGAGAAGAAGTCTCCCCCTGCTTGTGACTCGTTCTCAGAGCTGTACCTTTATGGTCTCCATGGGACACACCACCACCACGGCCTCGGCCACGCCGGCTCCCAAGCCACACAGCAGCCCGCGCCTGCTGTTCAGGTTGCCCTTCTCGTCTCTCATGTGGTTGCTGAGGAACTCGAACATGCCGAACCTGGCCGGGGCGGAAAGGCAGCCAATGCAAACCCCACCGGACTGGGCAGACACGGCTGCTGGGCATAGAGACTGGGCCAGGGCTAGACGGATTTCTGGTAGCCAGCTTCTAGTGCAGCTGGGCCAAGCAGCACGGCTGGAAGCTCCCTCTGTGCCCATCTCGCTATGGAGCCATGGGTCTGGCCTTTGCATCATCTCTGGAGGGAGCCAGGAGAGCAGAACAGGGATGCCGTGGGGGAGGGGGATGCACTCTAGTTCTGTGCCCCCCAGAGGCTGGTTAGGGGGCAACACAGCTCAGAGCAAACTAGCTGCACTCCCTCCTGCCACACCATGGCTGCAGAGGCTGAGGTGGCCGCGAGGGAGCAAGCCAAGGACCCCCAGGAGGGGGAAGGTGCCTTAGGAGCCCTCCGCGGAGGGGCTGTGTAAGACAGACCCCTGACCTGAGACTCCTTCAGCAGCAAGATGGAGAGAAGGGGCCACTCCAAGGGACTCCGAGGGGGTTTCTCATCCGCTTGTTTGGGGGCCTGGTGGGTGTCAAGGAGAGCAGGAGGATCACCTGGGCTCAGATTGCTGCAGCTGCGAGTCACAAGGCTGGTAGTCCCAGCCGGAGCGCCTTACCTCACGGCAGCCTTTGGGATGGAGCCATACACCAGTGAGCTGAGGCCTCGATAGAGCCCCTTCACCCCATGGCCCTGGACAGTCTGCTTCACGCAGTCCGCTAGGGGAGAAGGCACGGAAAGAGGGGTTTAGCCGGCCCACCAAGCCAGCACAGCACCACCTTCCGCCATTCAGGCTCTCCCTGCCGTCCCTGGCTAACCGCCCGAGCGCATGGGGCGGGGGGGGGGTGAACAGCTCGGGCAACATGGTAACCAATGCCAGGCTGCAAAGGCACCAGCAGAGAGAACACCGGCCCCATGCAAGCGGACGTGCACATCTCGTTGCTGAAGCCAAAGAGGCCCGGACCCCAACGTTGCTGCTGCTAATGGATTTCCCCTCCCCCTCCGGCACGCTGCAGCTGTGGAACGAAGTCCTGGTTCGTGTTCCCCCCAGGGAAGGTCAAGTCACGTGCAGCAGGTGCCTGGCGATACAACTCGGCCTTCTTAGCTAGAACACGGCAATGCCAAGCCCTTTGCAGAGCTGAGCCAGGCAGGGAGAATGGCACAGGGCACCGTTCAGCTCTGGACTCAGCAAGTCAGAAGCCATGTTGCTGCAGATCCTCAGGCCCTGGTTCCAAGCCAGGGGCTCTGAAACCACATTCCCTGCACTCACCCCCTGAGCCAGCTCGGTTCTCTCTCACCCCAGCGACTGGGGCCAGGCTGGAAGGCAAGCAGCAGAGTCCGGTGGTGACAGTACAGCACGCCGCAATGCAGCCTGGACATAAGTCCCTGCCAGTCAGGGACCCCTGCCAATCACTCCTGGCTGGAATGAGGCCATCATCCCTGGAACCCCTCCAGCCTGGCACCCAACCAGGCTACTGCCAACAGGGTGTAATGCCCACGCACCCCTCAGTGAACAGGGGTGCTGGACAACTGGCCAGGTCCCTTAGAGGGGAACGCTCCCCTAACTGAGGAGCCTCAGCTTCTGGGGACTGGTGGGGGCAGGACACTAGATCCGACAGCCCAGCGCTCTGATCTACTCACCCTACCCTGAAATGGCTTCTCCCCACTTGTGGGCAGGAAGGAGGCAGGCCCTTGAGTTCCAAGGAGGGGCCTTCTGTGGGGTGCACTTGAAAACCCAGCTCACTCCCACCCCAGGCAGTGACGCACACCCACCAGTGCCAGTCTCTGCCTGGCATCTCAGCCCACCTGGAGCTGGCAGGGAACTACTGGCTGCAGTAGCTCCAACAGCCCCGGCACAATCCTCAGTCCCCTTGTTTGATCCCTAGCCCAGTCTCTCTGCGCCCGCGGCTGCCAGGCTCCGGACTTACCGATGCCTTTGTATCGGGGCGGGTTCGCCTTCTCATCCAGCTGTAACTGGGTCTTCACATACTCCGTGGGGAATGTAATGCAGATCTCAATGCCACCGGCAATACCACCTGGGGAGAACAAGGATGGGGGGAGATAGACCCGGGCACTGCACAGCGTTTCAGTAGCACCTCCCTGAGGGGACCCCCTGCCCATTTCTAAGTGCCCACGCCCCACCTTTCAGCACTCGGAGCCAGAGCCGGGAGTGGGGTCACCTCCCAGGCAGGCACTCGGGCAAGGGCCAGATTTGCAAAAGTGCTCAACTAACGAGCTCTTTTGAGCATCTCGTCACTTATTTTGGTGCCTACATGGGAGCTCTTTTGAACAATTGCTCCTTTGAAAATCTGGCCCTCAGTGCTTTCAACAGATCAAGCGAGACGTATTCTGCCTCCTCTTCTGCGTGGTCTGGTTAGACAGGTCAGGGACTGGCCCTTATTGTGTGTACACACACCAAGCACCATGGGACCCTGGTCTCTCTCGGAGCCTCTAGCTCAGAAGCTAGAGCTGGGGGGGGGGGCCGGGGAGGGGGGGGGCCGGGGGCCAGGAGCCGGGGGGTTTAGATAGGGGAGGGGGTCCTGGGGGGAGGTGGTTAGGAGTGGAGGGAGGGTCTCTGGAGGGGGCGGTCAGGAGACAAGAAGCAGGGGAGGTTCGATGGGTTGGAGGTTCTGAGAGGGGCAGAAGTGGGTGAAGGTCAGATAGGGGGCAGGCCCAGGCTGTTTGCGGGAGGCACAGCCTTCCCTACCCAGCCCTCCGTACAATTTTGGAACCCCAACGTGGCCCTCAGGCCAAAAAGTCTGCCCACCCCTGGGCTAGCTGCTACCGTTAAACAATAATTTTGCCAGCAGAGGAGCATTTAGTGCAGGACTTCAAATCAGCCAGAGCCGTCCTGCGCAGAGCTCCGGTAAAGATTTTCCAACCTGCAGCAGCCCCAGCACACTCTGTGGGGCTGAAGACTCAAACCCAGGAAATACTCTGGGAGAATTTAAGCCCTGATTTAATGCCATCATTTCATAGCACCAGACAAGCTTTCAGTGCAGACCACAGACAGACATGCAGACACAGACTGAAGGCCTGAATTATGATCTGGGAACCAGGAACTCCCAAATTCCAGTCCCAGCTCTGGCCACATAGGCAGTCAGTGCCAAAGGGGGAGGGTCATGTAATCTTGCTCTGCCTCTCCTTCCCCTGCAGACTGCAAGACTGGGATCATGGTACTTATCCGCTTCACAGGGGTGGCATGAAAATTCACTCATGTCTATAAAGTACTTTAAAGATACAGTGCTGCATATGCAGTAGCTGCAGCAGATAGACACCTGTCCCCCCCCTCTCCCAATGCGCCCCACCTTCCTGCCCAGCCCTGTCCCAACTGCTCCCTTTCATCCACATGTGGCTTCTGTCCCTCCCCACCCCCGCCACTCAGAACAACCTTGGTCTCCTTTCACCCCATGAACCCTCTCCTCCTCCAGCAGACAGGCGTGTGAAGCAATCCAGCTATAAAGCACACATCCTGCTCTGTGCTTGTACCAGCCTGTGCCTTCAGACTGTGAAATCCTCAGGCCAAGGATCTGTTTGCACAGCACAGCTCCCCAGTATACAGCACTGTGTGCTTACCATACTCCCTGGGTCTTGAGTTTCTATCCCTACGGGGAGACACAAACCAGCACAGGAAATTCTGGTCACTGTCTCATCCTCAGGCCAGTAGCTATATTAGGTGGGCAAGTAAAAGCAGCTTTGTGTTATACTCAGCACGATGAGGCTGGGCAAGTAGATTTAGTGTCTGGACTGGTACATTTCCATAGCAATTTCACAAGACTGACAGCCACCAGTATCACCTGGGGTTACACACTAAGTTAGCAGCAGCACAGAACTGCTTGGCTTTTTCCCACCTGGTTCCTATTACAGTGGTTTGAAGTTAGACCCCCCCCCCTCGTCTCTAGCATCCTAGTGCCAAAGCTATAGATAATGCCACAAGGCACCATTAGATCATCTCATCTGACCTCCTGGCCTAATACAGGCAACGGCTCTTCACCCAGTTCCCCATGCGCAGTGACTAAAGCAGAGCTTCCAGAAAGGCGCCCAGATGTGATCTGCTGTTATGGAGAATCTACCACTTCCCTCAGCTCTTCCTTCCAGCGGTTAATCCCATCCCTCACCGTTAAAAACTGGGCCCTCATTTCTAATGGGAATTTGTCTGGCTGCAGCTTCCAGCCATTGGTTCTTGTTCTGCCTTTGTCCCCTTTAGTGCCTGGAGTTAACAGGCTAACAGCCCCTAAGCCAGCACTGCTCCCTAAAAGGCAGCAAGTTAATGATCAAATCTTCCCACTTGGTTCTAAAGCGGGAAGAGGGCCACTGGAGCAAGGTCGCACCCCAGAGATCACAGGCACAGAGCTGTCTGCACAAGTAGCTCCAGGGATTTCCTTGCCCTAAGCAAACATCCATCCGTGTGGGCCTGCAGTGACCCCCTTCCCCAAAGGGCTACTGAGCATCTCTCTGCCCTAGGTAGCCAGCCTGGGAATGCTGAGATTTAAATACAATGCACAATAAAGACTCCATGGGGAAAACCTGCCCCCTGTTGTAATTTAGACACTGAAGCCAGGAAGTCCCAAGCGCTAATTCCAGCTGTGATACTGACCCATTGGGTGGCCAATGTTCTTACTTCTGTCTATTAGGGTGGTGCTCAGAGGTTACACCCATTGTGCTAGGCTCTGTACAAACACAGGGAGAGCCAGTGCCTTCCATGAAGAGCTTGCAATCTATATAGACAAGACAGACAAAGGGTAGGAGAGGAAACATAGATGGGAAGTGAAGTGACCCACACTGGGCTGCACAGCAGGTCAGCCACCAAACCAGGGACAGAACCTGGGTCTCAACTCCCAGTTTGATGCCCTATCCACTAGGCCACACTGCCTCTTCTACCCAGTCACAGCCTTTTCTGTGCCTCAGTTTCCCTATCTGGGCAAAGAGGATAATACCTACCTCATGGGGCACTCAGATTAAGTTAACTAGTGGCTGCAACGCTCCTGTTTTGTTGGAAAGCAACAAATCATTACTGCCAAATAACTGGAGAATGACTAATCAGGACATGAACAAGAGAAGCACCACGCCAGAAAACATGAAACAAGAGCGGCAGAGACAGCTCTGCTCTGAACACGTCATCACTGCAGTAAAGCCATGAGTGCTGGCCGGCCCTTGCTCCAGCCCATCGCAGGAGTGTGGAGGGGGGTTAGGAGAACAGGAAAGAGGCCAGATTGCCCTGCTCCGAGCTGACCTAGAATTCTCCCCATACTCAACACTATGGGGCCCATCTGACTGTGAAATCCACATGGCAATCATGAGCCATGCTGGGACAGGCCAGTTTGCTCTCAGATACCACGCCAACCCACAGAGCATGGCAGCCCAGTACTCTAAGTGTGAAGAGAGCGGAACGGCTTCACAAAACAACTTAAGTCCAGGCAGCAATTTCCACACCAACTGCAGCTCCGGCTGGCCTGAGGGGGGTCAGATGCAGAACTCGAGTATTAACTGATAAATAGTGCAGGAGGAGTTAGACAAAGGGGAAGGGTGTTTGCAGCTCAGATCTGCAAGGAGATGGAGTGAGGGAGGCGGAAGGATACAGGGAAGCTGGTAGTGCCGGGGCAAAGGCTTTGGTACACAGAAGTAGGGTTAGAGAGACAAAGATCAGGAACAGGAGTACAGACAAAATGTCACATTCACCAGGGATGTGCTAGTACGATTACTCAAAACAACTTCCACTTTAAAAGGTGAAAAGAGCCTTTCTACCACCACCACAAAGAGAAAAACACCCAAGGACGGTGTTTCCGATCCCAGATGACAATAGAATATGAGCAGTGACTTAAAAACAACAAAGCCACAGTTTAACACAGGCATCCGACTGTCCTACCTACAGCAATCTCTCGGCCCTTTGTGTCCAGCTGGAAGACATCTTTTATATAATTCCCACATGTTTAGCCTGTGCGTCCCTTACAGCGCACAATGGGCATTCTTTGTACCACAGGCTCCCAACACAGGGGTCACGACCCCCCTTCCCTTCCCAGACTGCAAGGTGTCGAGAACTCATGCTGGGCAACCCCACAGTGCCCTGCACACCCTGGATAGCTGTAGAAATGATCAAACACCACAGCTCCCACCAATGTCTAGAGCGCCAGTGCAGCTCTCACTGACATGGTAGTTGCCAGTGTGTGACAGAGGGCAGAATTTGGACCTACTGCAGGATCTGGAGAAGTGCAGCTCCCTGCTGCTACATTTTTAGCGTCAGAGAGAACAGCAACAGGAACCGACCTGGCACTCGGGTTTGGCAGCCAAGCGTATATATCAGCTACTCAGGGCCAGAATGCCAGTATAATTGTAAATAAGCCTGCAGAGACATTCTGGGGTGGGCTGGAGTGGAGAGCACTGGGACATTAGTGTGATTTTCTTGGAGTCCTTTGAAAAAAAGAGAGTTTCCCTCTCAAGAAATTCCACAAACTCTGGTGTGAAGAGTCCCTGGCATCTAAGCAGCTTGCGACGGGAGTATTTTGAGCCAAGATGTGTTTTCCACAGACCCCTAAACTTTTTGAGAGCGAGCAGATCCAGCTCCTAGGCACCGTACCTGCATTTCCACAGGCTGATTTCCATAGGGCAAAGCAGTCCTGTTAAGGATAGAGTCAGATTTGACCCTGAATTCACTGGATGCTGGTGCTTTGTGCACAACTGGAACAGCTCTTCTATTACTGAGGGATATTAAAATAGTTGTGAAATGGCTGAAGAAATACCCCAGAGTAGCAGGGGGGAAAGGGTGAGAAGAAGAAGAAAATAATGCCTTTCAGAACTGGAGAAGGAGGAGAAAACTTCGACAGCATTATGGAGCCCGGCAGCCCTGGCCCCTACCAATGCTCATGTTAGCGAGAGTGTTTGGGACCACTACTAGGACAAGTTAAACACTGAGCTCTTTCAGCCCTGGGGATGGTCTCCATCATGTGGGCCTGTTACCGCTGCCTGGCTCACAACCCCACCCCAGCCAGCGGTACATGAATCCTTCAGGTGGAGAGCAGGCCAGCTCCTGCTGCTGGACTCCTCGCCTGATCTCTGACTGGTGTCACAAGACTCAAAGGGCCCGTATTCAAGCTTGCACTGTCCAATGATTTGCATGGGGCTGTCCTAGAGACGAGCAGAGTCCCAGGTGCCTATTCTCCTCTCCAGCCACAGGAAGTGATGTGAGGTTTGGGGGAGTGGAGGAAGCTGTGATGCCCCTACACAACTCAGTCTCACAGCCTCTCCCTCCCCCCTGTGGGGGAAGAGGAAACCTAACTCCCTTTAGTGCCCTGGCCACTTTGCCAGCTCCCTTTCTGGGCCGCTCTCATTCACAGAAAACAGCTACTCAGCATGACTGAGCAGGGAGGGGCCTCTGTCTGTCATTGGCTCACAGACAACACCCCATGAAAAGAACAGGATCTGCCGAGGCTGCAGGGTCAGCCGTGTTGTGGAACATCCCATGATGGGCAGAGCGATGAATGGCCTAGAGGGAGAACAAGGAGAAGAGCCGGCCCACTCAGAGATTGCACTCTGCTCTGCAACAAGAATGAGGAACTTGAGGTTCTGCCTATGCTCACTCTGCTGACTCGGGGGAGAGGCAAATGCAAGACAGACACCCAGTGCTAACAGGTCTAAAGAAGCTGCAGGGGCAGAGGAAAAGGGAGGCGGATTTCAGGGTTCAGAAAGCACCCACCACTGCTTCCAGTCACTGCCTATAGCAGAGCAGCAACGCTCAGCCTTTCGGGGCCACTGGGGCAGACTGTGCCCTGGGTCTCTCATTTGGACGTGTGCTCAGTTTGCTCCAACACGGGAGTTTAGGGCAGACGAAGCTCTAACACAAAACAACAATAGCTGGCTCAGATATGACGCCTGTGATCTTTAGATCTCAAAGCACTTTACAAAAGGAGGTCAGAATCATTATCCTAATTTCACAGATGGGGAAACTGAGGCATGGAGCAGTGATATTATTTGTCCCAGATCACCCCACAGGCAGAGGGTCCTGGGAGGGGGCGATCAGGGGACAAGGAGAAGGGTTGGATGGGTCAGGAGTTCTGGGGAGGCAGGGACATGGATCGGGGTCGGGGCAGCCAGGTGACAGGGAGCGGGGGGTTGGATGGGTCGGAGGTTCTGAGCGGGGCAGTCAGGGGGCAGAGGCCAGGCTGTTCAGGGAGGCACAGTCTTCCCTACCCGGCCCTCTATACAGTTTCACAACCCCAATGTGACCCTCAGGCCAAGAAGTTTGTCATCCCCCCACCCTAACCCCAGCCCCCCAACCCCAAATCATCACAGCCCTAACTGAATGGAACTCTGCCAGTCTCAGAGCAACACTGCCAAGCTCAAACATTCAAAAACCAGGAGCCAGCCCTTGCAAAATTCTGAGCTTTTTACAAATAATTTGGGAGAGACCTTCTCATTTGGGGCCTCTTGGCCTCATCTTTCTATGCCCCTCTCTGCAGTTATGAGAGCTAGAAACACACTTATTTTGAATGGAAAGGGGAGACTCTCGGGGGGAGTCACATGATTCCAGGAGATGGAGCTCTCAGAAAATCAAATGTTGTGAGGTTCACAATAAAAAAAAAAGCGAGACTTGGCAACACCCACAAGAGCCCTATGTGTACACCAAGGGTAGGTCTTCACTACCCGCTGGATCGACAGGTAGCAATTCCAGCTTGACACAAGGCGCAAGCTGACCGCCACTGTCATGAGGACGGCAGGTAAGTCGGCTGAAGATATGCCGACGTCAGCTATGTTATTCACGTAGCTGAAGTTGCAGATCTTCAGTCAATTCCCCCCCTAGTGAAGACCAGCCCCTTATCTCAGTTCTTACACACTGTGCTGTCACTTTGTATGTATGTAGCAAAAGATACAGTAATCTGCTTTATGCTTTCAGTTATCTTGTATCTCTTTCACGCTAGAGATCCTGACAGAGTCACCCCTTCCTGCAGGCTCAAACTCACCACCTTAATTACTGGCAAAACCGGTTTCACACTCACACTCTCAAAGCACAAGCTGCTTTTCCACTCAGCCAAGAGGAAAATGGCTGGTGGCTGCCTTTCAAACAGTGGCAGAAATGCAGCACAGCTATCGCCCGGATAACTAGTCACACACAGGGTATGTCTACACTGCACAGTTGTCACCAAAACTTTTGTCTTTCGTGTGTACTTTCAAAAGTCCCTCTCCCGCAAAAGACAAGTTTTGCTGACACAAGCAGCAGCGTGAACATGGCTTTATCGGCAGGAGCACTTGTCACAAAAAAGCTCTGTAGAATAGACAAGCCCCCAGGCTCTTCCTTCGGCCAGGCAAAACCTGCACTAGGCACCTGCCTCACCCACTACACTCTGCTGCCTCTCGGGGAAGACACTGATTCCCACTCCCAGACGCCTGCTCTCCAAGGATGCAAATGCTTGGGTCACAAGACCCAGCAGCATGGTCACCTCACCCAAGGCAATCATTTGCAGTGTCATGCAAAGAGCCTGGGCTTTTAATAGATTGGGAATAGATTGGGTCAGGTAGGGTGGCCAGAGGACCTGATTTTATAGGGACAGTCCCAATTTTGGGGTCTTTTTCTTATATAGGCTCCTATTACGCCCCACACCCTGTCCAGATTTTTCACACTTGTTGTGTGGTCACCTTAGGGTCAGGGCCAGCTCTAACTGGTCCCTGGTAAGTAGCTTTGCTGCAAGGAAGAGAACAGCAGAGTCCTACAGATGCTGGTTAGCTTAGTGGCCAACAAGGGGAGTAGCTAATGGAGTTCCACTACTCCATGCACAGACTGACTGTGCTTCCCACGCTCCACCCCTCCTCCAGCAATAAATCAGTTCTACCCAGCCAGAGTCACCTTCCCAGACAAAGTCACCCTCCAACCCTTCCCCATGAGCCAATGATTTTGTCTTGTACACTCTAAGAGCCGCGAATCATCTGTTCCCAGACACTCGACTGTCACGATTCCTCCTGAGCTGCCAGAGTGACATTAAAAGGCTGCGTCAGGGGATGAGATCTGACCGCGCTGGCAAGAGGAGGCGGCTTGTTGAAGCTTGCAGGACAGGTGCGTTTTGCCAGTTCCTTGCTGGATTTTCTGCATTTCCAGCCAGGCTCCGGCACCATCAGGAAGGGAAGGACCCTTGTTACCGAACTTCTTACATCCAACTCTACTACGGAGAAAAGAGCGAGATCCGGACTTTGAAGAGAACAAAGTACGTGGGCTAGATTCCAGGTATACCAGTGTAAATCAGGAGTGACTTGGAGTCAATGCAGTTACTCTGGATTTACACTGGTGTAACAGAGCAGAAGTTAGTCCCATGCCCGGTAATTCTCCAGTCAGTTACAGAAACCCCCTTCCTGAACTGAGAGCTTCTCTAGAATTCAGGGGATGCACCCAACATGTCAGTATCAATCCCATGCTATCAAGATAGGACTCTTGACGGCCGGTGGGCTCAGCCCGGCGGGCTCAGCCCAGCCTGTGGCTCTTCCTGCTCCCAGCACCGGGCCAACTAACTGCGGGTGTTGGCATCTGAGCAGTGGGCAGATCTGACGCTCTGCTTTCTTTCAATGAGAGCCCTCAGCTAGCAAACGGGCGAATGAGGCAATTAGTGATCTGGGTCCTTTCAGCCTTCTGTGACCCCCTCAAAGAGAACACAGATACCACTCGCCACAGTGCATGTTCTTGCACCAACATTTCACTGTACCTCAGCCTGCTGCAGTCAACAGACAAAAGCACGATAAAGTAAAAACCAGGGAAGTGTTACAGGCAGCAGGCAAACCTCCATTTAACAGGGATTTGAGACTAGAAGCGAGGGATGGAATCCAGAGGGCAATGTGGAACAGCAGGAAACATAGGGCTCAGCTAATTGCAGGCCTGCTCTGTAGGGGCAGAACAGGCTGAGGGGGAGGGGGTGGATGAGAGCGCCCAGTGGGTGAAAAGCTGCTTCTCCCCTCAGGCAGCAGGTTGCAGAGCTTCATCCGCCCCCTTCAATTCAGCCTCACCCAGGTGGGAAAACTGACTGCAAAATACTGCACCTGAAACCACCACTGAACACAAGCCAGTCTGTGCACATACACAGACCGGCGGCCATCTTGTCCCAACCCCAGCCCCTGCACAGGCAGCAAGCCATTGCCAGGAGAGCCCCATCCACACACACACAGTCTCTGCATAGGCTGGTGATCCAGTCCTGGGAGAGCAACCCCAGCCCCATCTCGTGCTGTGGCCAGGTTCTTAGTTGCTCCTTGGATTGGCAATCCAGTAACACTGGTGCCCACTGTTGGGAGCCAAAGGCCTGTTAGACCCCCAGCCCTGCTAGACCCCCAGCCCTGCATCTCTGGATTGCCACAGCTCTTCCCCACTCAGCAGCACTCCCTGGATCACTGTGCAATGGCAGAGGTGAAGAGGAGCCCTGGGCAAGTCCTGTCCCCTCGGGGTGTCTCCATGTGCCCACCTGCAGGACGAGGACGACGCCTCCCTCCCCAGATCACTATTCACCAGGCCAAGTCCCACCCCAACCACCAGGAACGGGCCCAGCCCAGCAGCTCAGCCGTGTCTCTGTGACCAGGGCTCCTATGCACCACAATGATCCAAACGACAACCACTCCCAGGGCCACCAGCCCCAGCTGAGCTTAGGAGGCTTGACAGGTGAAGGGCACGGCTGTGCACACTGGGACCAGGCTACCGCCCAGCATCCCTAGGCTACCCCTCACCCCTCTCAGAGTCAGAGCTCAGCAGCTAGGCCTTGGAGCCCTGCAGCCCTCTCTGCTGGCACCGTCCCACCGAATGCTGGCCCAGCCCCGCTTCATTCTTTACAGAGGCCTGAGGAGAATCACCAGGGGCTGAGCTGAAGTATAAAGGCCGGGCTGAGGGCTCCCAGCTCCTCCTCCAGCTCCCTCCTGCTGAGCAGCAGCTGCTGACTTGGCATTTCCAGGAGCTGAGCAACAGGGAAAACCTCTGAAAAACAAACCGAGCCCTGGGGGAAACCAGCACCTGAGGTCAAAGCAGCCAAACCCACAGAGGCAGAGCCACTATGGATACTGCACATCCAGGAGGGCTGCCAAGCATGTGTGCTCTGCCCCGTGTGGGCTGGGATTGTTTTTCTGACAAACCCCGCCACGGATCACCCACCGAGCACGGCACCTGGACCCAATGCTGCAGACACAGCCTCTTTGCCCAGCCGGCCAGGCACGTCGGGGTGACAGGAGGAAGCTGCGGCAGTATAGTGCACTGTATGTGTGCCCCGCCTCCCTGCCCCTTTAGATGAAGCATAGAGGTTAATAAGGGGGAACTTCTCTCTCACACACTCCAAGCCAATCCTCACATCCCTGGCCACAAAGGTCCCCCCCCAACCACAAGAGGAACTGCTGCACATGGGTTGTGCTAGACACCATCAGGTTAGGTCCAGGCCTAACACCCAAAGAGTGGGGCAGTATTTGGGGTACACAGGGCTCCTTCATCCATAGCCACAAGAGAGTTTAATAGGATTTATAGGAGCCTGAGCCATTTCTGTGGCTAGTGAGACCAACCACAATGACACTGGACGGATGAAGAGCAATGTACCACTTACTGGGATTCTAACCACCTCCCTCTGGAACATCTGGTACCAAGCGCTGCCTGTGGAAGAAAGCGCGTCAGCACCAGGGGACTAGGGGTCTGGCAAATCCCAAGTGCCCTTGTGCATTTCTGTAGCTGCTCCCCACACAGAGAGGAGGCCTAAGTAATCAGGCTGAGCACTGGGCCAAGGATTTTCCCTTAGCTGCACAAGTGAGCCACACTCCAGAGAAAGAGGCGTCCACACCCACCTCTGGGTAACGCACAGGAAGGTGGTGGGGGGAGGGGAAGGGTCAGACCTTCTTTACTGCAGGCGGAAGCAGGGAGCGGAGCACAGAGAATGAGGAGCTGAAGCGGGTTATGGACACCCATGCCCAGCGGCTCAAGCATATGCTGTGCCCTACCCTGTGTCTGCTACAGGGGTAAGCAGAGAGGTGACTCGTTTAAATCCGTCACTGCTGTGACCAAGTACTGGACTGACAGCCCTGCAGTCTGGGTTGCCGTCTACCGCCCAGAACTGAGACAGCATGGATAGCTGCAATGCAAGCTTCCTCCAAAGAGCCATCCTCAAACCTCCCCTTATCTATGGAGCACAGACAACATACCCAGAGAGGTGATCAGGGCTAACTCAGGACATGGGGTGGAAGTCTCCTAAAAACACCCGTCCACTAGGAACTGGACCAAGGCCACCAACTTATTTCAAAGTCCACTATACAGCCACCATGTGGTAACGAATGAGTCACTACTGCCCTTGGCTGGATTCAAGCTGGCAAGCAAGATGCAAAAGGCTCCTTATTCCATTGACAGTCACCCGCGGGGATAAGCGATTCTGACACCCAACGTTAGTTGGGGATGGTTCTATTCTCCTCTGGCTACAGCACACGGAATCTGAAACTCCTACAGAGCAACAGGTGTCCGAGTGCCATGTTGCTCTTAGCGGGCCCTCAGAGCCAGATTGCTGCTTCCCAATCAACACCACGCTGCTATGGAAATGGCAAGCAGCAAGCAATTATGATGCTCACTTTTAGAATACGGAAGGAGAAAATCCAGCCGTGTGGCTGTTCCAGGGATGCAAGCTCCTCCCTTGTGGTTTCAGTGATCTCTGGAACTGCTTGGTAAATTGAGATAGTCTCACAGAGAAATGTCCTGCTTCTCCGGCACGCTTATTACGGACGGTTGTATGTACTAGGCAACATATGTGGGGGATGACGCCAGGGAGGCCTTTTGCCTGCAGCTATTTCTGGGGTCTTTTAGCACAGCCCCTTTCCTCTCTCTGAACTGGCTCCCTCCTCAAGGCCTGTCTGGTCAGGGAGGTTTGCTTAGCAGGGCTTGGTTTTTACTAGCTGATTTAGCACTGACTCCTGGATCCTCACCGGTGAGGAGAGCAGATCTGCAGGCTTAGAAGCGGCTCTTGAGTTCTGGGGAGCGGTGCCCCCTGAATGACCAGCAGCGGGACAGAGCGAGATGGGAAGAGGGGACCTGCATCATGATCTGGGGGGCAGTAATCGTGCCGTGGTACAGACACCACCATTTAATCTCACACTCCTGTCCTTAGAGTCCGATGTATTAATTGGGAAAGCTGAAAATAAGGTAACGATTTATAATGCCTTTTCCAGTGTCCTCCACACCCTGGCCTCATTTCTCTCAGCATGTGGTGCGTTATTTATGCAGAACAATTAATTCTATGTGAATGAAGCACCCCAATGATTACGGCAGCCTGTAGGCTAAGCACCAGCTTATTTCCCTACCTCCCCCTCCCTTGGGGTGCCAATGGCCAGGGAGGTTGCAGAGGGCTCTGTAACCTGTTTACCAGGACTTTAACCCCTAGATTCAGTTCTTGCAACACTGCAGAATCAGCAGCAGTCAACTCTTCTCTAATTACTTAGGAGTCGAAAGAGCAAGTGAGAGGGAGAGAGGGAGGGAGGGCGAGCGGCTTGGACTCTGCACCGAGGCTCTCAATCATTAGCTGGACACCCCAGAGCCAAAGGGAAGAAAGATCGCCCTTCAGTGAAGGTCACAGCTCACTCGCTCTGGCAATCATCAGTCAGGAGCGGGGACAGTGGTCCCCATTGGTCTCTGGCAATCAAAGGGACTCCCACTCCCCCAGTTGGCCAAGCAATGGCATTTCCCAGGTGAAGGCCATGGGCGGGAAGGGACCGGGCACCAAGAGAAGGATCACTTGCAGCTCATCTCCAGTTAGCATGCAAAATCCTTGACTGAAAGTGCCAGTGAACAAGGCCCCGTGGCCACCACGGAACTAGAGCTTGTTGGGAAAGGAGGGTCCACCCAGGAAAATTTAAAATGGCTGTTTAAACCCAAAAGTGGGTTTAATTTCCCCATGGGCTGAAATACCGAGACAACGGTTATATGACAAGTCTTCAGACAAAGGTCTGATGTTTCTAGCATGTTGGCAGGACAGTGGAGTTTTTGCCAGGGTTAGGGCTTTAATCCAGCGGTGACTCACGTAACGCACATGACAGTGCATGCACACAAAAGGTTTCCTTTTTATTGTTAATTAGTGATTTTAACGTGCCCAACACTGTGGCCTCTGGGCACATGAAGCAAATTAAGAATGAGCAACTTGTTAAACCGCCTGCTTGAGATTTCATCACCAGCTCCCCCACCAGGCCCTGTCCCAGTCCAGGAGAACCTCCCTAACGATGCTCCATGGAGAAAACATTTATTTGACCCAGGCTGGGGCAAGACAAGCTGGGGTCCTATACACAGAAGTGTGTGACATGCAGTGAGATATACTCAGGGGATTCCCAAGTCAGGGGCCCTCGCAGCAGACACTGAACCTAGCACTTAACACAACATTGCCTTGTGTGCTGACAGACAAACCAAACCATCCTCACAGTTGGCGTCATGCTTCTTCCTTACATCCAGCTCGTGAATGAAATACACCACTAGCAGTATGACACTCGGATGAGCATTTTGCGTTCCTGACATGGTTTGCAATCACATCAGCTAATCACAGGGCTCTGTTTGGAAGAGACAACTATGCCCCTTGGGAAAGTGCGGCTATGACGACTCTATGCTGTCACCACAATCTGCTGGGTCATCCAGTTACACACACACACACACACACACACACACACACACTCTCTCTCTTTTCCCCCTCCCTTCCCTCGGGGATCAGAAGGTTCCCTCAGAAAGTCCATTCAGGCAAGGCGATTTGCAAGACAGGTCAGAGAACAGTTTAAAAACCAAGGTAGCAACTCTAGACATCAGGATGTAAGACAGTTTACACTCTAAACCTAATTTTGACACACACACGCCCACTCTGGCTTTTCACACAAACTCCTTTTTGCCTGAAATTTCATATTGTCCATTTAAGCCACATGAATTGTTTTTTTAAAAGCTTTGAGATCGAACTAGGAAACAAACATTTGGCCATTCCCTGAAAATGAATGAGGGGGGCCTTAACGACAGGAAGGATCTGATCCATGTAGCAATGGCATCCAATCCCTTACAAACAGATCACAAAGCACATAAGATGTCGCTAGTGCTTGGGGGAGGGAATAAATTACTACCACACCACAGCCTCCCTCGGCAAAGCATCCATCCCATTAGATGTGTCATGATTAGATGGAACATCTCCTATTTAATAGCAAGCAAGGATGGTGCTGTGTTACTTTTAATCACTTTCACTGGTGTTAAACAGCACTACGAACACAGCCACACACACACATACGACCATAAAGTTGGGACAGCAACATCCTCATGCTCCGTAGGTGGAGAATATACAGAACTGCAAATATTGGACTTCACTATTCTGCACGCTATGTTGTCAGACTGGTAAATAGCCCTGTGTAAACAGAGATGACGATAACACTATGGAACGGGATGGAGTAATCTGTCCCTAACTTCGCTGAAATCATTCTGTTGCCTCAGCTCTCTGCCATTTCCTAACTTCCTCATGTACAAACTTTAATGAAAAAATAATCTGCTGAGCATGTTTGTCATTTTATGCACTTCACTGGCAAGAAAAGGACTAAACTGAACAGCCACATAAAATCTAAAGCCCTGGAAGGCTCAAAGGCCTGATTTGCTGACGCTTTTGTTGTTTATAAAGACAGCAGAAAGGAGAAGACGTTCATTCTCCCCAGCTCCTCAGGCTCTGTCTATACTGGCACTTCCCTCATTAAAACTTTTGTTGCTCGGGAGTGTAAAAAAACCCAACACACACACACAGACCCACACCCCTCCCGCCTCCAAACGACAAAAGTTTTGAGGAAAAGCATCAGTGGGGACAGTGCTTCACCAGCGGACCACGCGCTCCCAGTGACAAAGCTACTGCCCCTCATTGGAAGTGGTTTTATGATGTTGCCAAGAACGCTCTCGCCCAGCGATAAAGAGCAGCCACACAGCACACCTTGCAACAGCCCGGCCACAGCAGCGTCGTTGTAAGGTGCGCACTGTAGACATAGCTTCAGTGAAAGAGACCAGCACAGGCTGCTGCACTGGGAATGGATTCCAGAGCAGCTCCTGAAGGTACCTTGTTAGACCGGAGTCTTGGTGCTTGAATGTTATCTGCTCGAGCGCGCTGTACAAGAGCAAAAGCAAGCGAAGATGCATTCCAAACAGTCATGTTCCAGGCTTGAGAACAGGCTCTCAAGCCAGGACTGACTTCGTAAGACAGGGATGATTGGGGCAAAGGCCACTTCCCTGGGCCAGCAGTTCTCTGTGTTCCATCTGCCTTCAGCGCAGATTTCTCCTTCACAGCCCATCTAGCCCAGTGCCTCTCTGGTGGTTTCCACGGCAAAGTCGTACTTCAGTGACTACGACATCACTCCGTCGCCTTGGAAGCATTTGTGAGGCTGCCAGAGCTCCAATGGCATCAACACCAGATCACCGAGTGGAGAGGCAGGGCAGGAAGGAATCGAACGGTTCCTCTACTTTAACCTTACAAGAAAGTTTCCAAGCAGCATGAAAATTAGTTGAGGTTCAAGCCTGGGGGTCTGGGCGTTTCCCTCCGTGTGTTCTTTAAGCAAGAGTGAGTGAGCCGAGGGGCCCATTTATTTTATACCTGCGAGTGAGCTGCAGTGCTGGTGCAAGCAGCCGGGCGGACAGCTGTGTCGCTTCAGAGCATGGCCCTCAGCAGGGCGAGCTTCCTGCCCATGTGCCTCAACACCGACCTGATGGGCAGCATATTTAAAGGCTGGAGGGGAGTTCAGTCTCCACAGCCCACTTTGTCCTGGGCCAACCACCAGGAAAGGCATTGCATTAACGTGGCCAGTTATGTGATGCTCTCACACATGCACTGAGAGCCAGATGGAACCACCACGAATTTACAAAGTGTACAAGAAGGGGTTAATACGGTTAGTAAGAATGACCCAGAAACTGGATTTTAAAAAAAGCACTGAAAGGGTTGAGTAAGACTTTGTTCATCCAGCAGCCAATGAAAGGTACCAAATCCCAGTATCTGTAAGCAAACAGCTAACGATATACCTTGAATTTATACAGTGGCATTTGGCCCAAAGAATCCCAGCACAAACAAACTGATCTACTCAACTCTAGGCAGGCATCCCTTCACCCATCACCACACTGCAATCATCCGCAGGACTCCATTTTACCATGCAAGCCTGTTATAGCTGGTGTTTCCTGCAAAGAACAGCTCAGAAAGCGAATACATGACCTGTGCTAGAATCTTGGATAATTCACTCATGCAGAGCCATCACTCTGATTTGTCCCTCATTTTAGACTGATTTTCCAGTTGTTTCCAACAAGAGATTCTCTCCAAGCTCCTTGATTTTATGTCCTGGATAGAGAGCAACTGTGGAAGCTAAAGTTCAAGGGAGTCCAACGGCTGGGTTTTGGGCTTTGCTAATAGCTGGGCTGCAGTGGTAGAAAAGAGGCTCCAAAATGAACTCCGGCTGACAGGATGTAAGATACGCTGGACTGTAAATCCAGGGTCACCATTTCCCAGTCAGGGTGAGAACTATACCATTTACATTCACAATGCAAAGCCTTTCTGAGAGGAGGGAGGGAAGGAGGGAGAGAGAAGCTTGTAATATCACTCAGCTGTCAGCTAGAGGTCCTGATTAACTCAAGAAAGAGTGATGGCTTGTTCCAGATGCTACATAAAAACAGAGAGAAGTGCCCTGCGGTATACAAATCCAAGGATCCATAGGGAGCACACACAACATCATGATAAATATCTTTAAAGGACTGGGTTCCAAGCTCCACCCAGACTCCCCTTCTTCACACACACGCACCCCAAATCAATGTGGAACTGAAGCAACAGGAAGTTAGGTTGGGAACAGCTAAGCAGTCAGTTGCAGCTTCCCAATCCTGGGAATTTTCTGCCAGCCCAGTCCAGCATAGCATAGTTTGGAGCAGCCTATGGGCTGCTCTAAGCTACACTAGCTAGTTATGGCCCTTCAGGCCCAGCCCACCAGCCAGGGTTCATCAAAACTCAGCAGCTAGGCCCCTTTCTTCTGGCCACATTCCTAAACAATGGAGACGGCTACACCAGCTGGGGATTCCTGCATACTAAGGAAATCCCCAGCCAAAGACCCTGGCCTTACAGCCGCCTGATGCCAAACACAAATGTTGGAGAATCTGGCCTGATTCGATTTGCTCGGAAAAATACTGTTCCTTCCCCAGCCCTCTTCAGACCCTCGGTGCCTCATCTACCTCCTTCCCCACAGCTCTGAACACTGAGCTTCTCAGGAAATGCAATTTAAAGCCACCCCTGCCACCCTCAGAACTGCACAGCTGACAAGCAGCCCGTGCCTCTCCCTTGCCGTGATTTGGTGCTAGTGACTCTCCATGTGGGGTGGAGTGGCGCGGGGCGGCCATTTTAAGCAGGGCTTTGCCAATTATTGTTGAATAGTGTTGAACAGCATGAATGAGCCCAGAAACGACCAATGGCGCATGTTGTACAAAGCTTTGACTCTGGTCACTGGCATGGCTGGGACTCTGTTTCCCCACCTGTAACCTGGGAATAAGGCTCTCTCTCCTCACAGACTTGCTGTGCAGATCACGGCCAGGATGTTCCTAGAGCCCCACAGACATGCAGAGAACAACCTCCACTGAGCACCACAGGATCGCGCACCAGCCCCTAGAGAGGAGTCCCACTCACTAGCCAAGTGCTGGGAATCACATGTGGGATTATGTTTGACTGCTCTAAGGTGGGACGTGCCTCTCTGCCCAGCAGAGACAGGGCTTTCTGAAGGGAATGATCTGGGAATCTTTGTGATGGGCAGGATGCTTAATTACCTTTTTATACGAAAGGACAATAAAGGGGTGCGAGAGCTAAGCAGCCCGCAAATCCCTGTGCATTATTGTTCATCACAAGCAAAGAGGACGTGCTTTACCAATGAGAGGCCCCAGGCTGGAGCCCCTTCCTCCTCCCTCGGCAGAGATGTCCCTCGGGTTGTACAGAGGGGGACATCACATCACGAGAGAGGAGATTTCAAGCTCCCAGTGGAATTTAGCACTGGTGAGAAGTACCAGATTGAGAGTCCCAATCACAGAAAAGGATAAATGGGAATCTAAGGCAGCATCCCAGAGAACATCCTCAGCAACACGCCTCCATCACTTCTAGGGCTCATTCTCCCTGGACATCCATCTCAACCCTCTCTGCTGGGACAGCCAGCAAGGAAGCCAGTTAGCACCCAAAGATCAAAAGCAGCTGGCAACATCTGCAAGCGAGAAGGCAAAACCAACCCAAAGGTGCCTTCAAAGGCTGTTTGTGAACAGCAAGTAAAAGATCATATTGCACCGGACACCATGTAGGGCAGGAAAGCCTCCCCGAGGAGCCTTCACTGCCTGGAGTGCAGCTGACGAAGGCACCGGTCTGCTCTCGAACTAGACGAAGGCAGCACTATTTCACACAAAAGAAATACCATGCAGCCAGAAGTCCGCTGAACTGGGGCTAGGTTCAACGTGATCTCAAAGCGGCGGGGAAGTGACACAGGACATGGAGCCTGAGTGAGTAGATTGAGACTCCTTTGAAGGAAACATTTTAGCTGATAGTCATATCAGGTGCCTGGATTTCACACACACACACACACACACCCCCCTATCTTCCCTGGGACACCAGCCATCTGTGCATCAGCTGCAGTGCTCCCCTTCATTTCCAGCCCAATTTCTTCAGTTCAGCCACAAGCCAGTGACGGGTGAAAAGTGATTCCAGGGTTGAAAAAACATCAGAGGGACGCTCCTGAGTGAATCCAGCAGGAGAAGAGGCTAGTTCTAGAAGGTGAACCCTCTGCGTAGGCACAAACACCCCTAAAGTCCACAGCGAGAGGAGGAAGGAATTGGGACAAAGGATGAGAGAGAAGTGGGAGCTGGCTAAAAAAGTCACACTGTTTTGTTTAAAAAAAAGCTATTGCTTGAGAGCATGTTGGGAATCTCTTTGCAATTCACAGCCGGCGCGGAGATACTGCACCCCTTGGGAAGAGCCTTTTTGGGAGCAAAGTGTTCTGTGAGGAGGAGACGCTAAGTGATACAGTGCGGTGGCACTGAACTCCCAGGCCGGAGAAGCCAGTCCAGGACCTTGTTCTCTTCAGTACTGGTCTGCCAGCAGATCTGTGTCGCAATTCTTCCTTTCTCAGGGACTATTAGGAGCAAGCGGATAGGGAAAGCTACACTTTCTTCAGGCAGTGCTGGAAGCCCCAATCTTTGGGACATGGACAGAGCATGAGTGAATAGGGACCGGTCCTGCATGGGCAGAGGCACCTGGGTATACAGCTCATGCACTGGTAGAACTAGGTTGGTGAAAAGAGGGGTTGTACTGTTTGAACTATACCTTCCAAATGATAAGGTTTAAGTAGGTCTCTTCCCATCTCTAACACCCCCAATGTAATGGGGTTTGAGGGTCTGGAACGCAATGAGGTAGTTTAATCGGTACCTGATCCACTGACAAACCTTGTAAATATCAGCTAGCACCTTTAATATACTAGGCACACACAGGCCTCCTTGTGTTCCCCGTCTGAAGGAACAGATGACTGCGCTGACAGGAACAGAGCAGAGTTGGAACCAGGCACCATCCTGATGGATCAGCTTAGTTAATGTCCAGGACGAGGCTGGCCAGAACTGCCTGTACACTACAGCTCATTTTAATTTACTGCATGTGAGGAAGGGACCAACATTTCAACAAGGCCTTTTCTTTCATCTCATTTGCTTCACGATCACAGAACTGGGAGCTCCTCCAGAGCAAGCAATATGTTAGAGACCTACCCCAACCTAGGCTGGAAGCCAGTCAAGACAGGGACACGCCCCCCACCCATACCTGTAAAGTTCTATGCACACCTGTGCCATGTAATTCCTGCCTTCCTGGGGACGCAGGGTCCACTACACCTTGATAAACAACAGAAAGTCACTGACTCCCCAGTGATGGAATGGCAAAGGCCTTTGGCAGGGGGATATTCAGGGCGCCATGCAACCTTTCATAATCTTTGGCCTGACTGTGGAAGACCCACAGGCTTTTCCAGCCTGACTCATAACCCTACAACCCTGCCCTGTGGGCACGGGACTCTCAAGATGCCTAATGTGAGGCCAATGCCCAGAGAGCCGTTTCACCCATCCACTGAGCTTTGCAGTCTGGGCAGAGCTGAAGAGCTGTGTACACACCCACTCCCAGTGAAGTCTGCAGCAGCTGGGGGTGGCTAGCCAGGGGCGGGAGATAAGTAGGTAAACAGTGAAGGGCACAGTTACTCTCCACAACAAGCTAGTGAAATCCCCTCCCCCCGACCCAAAGTTTGCATTAGCTCCATTTTTAAAAGACAAGACAAACCAAACTGTGATACACACATAAAAACCGGCAGAGCAGAGACCTACTCCAGCAGTAGGGGCCAGTGCCAGAAGCTTCAAAGGAAGATTCAATAAACCAAACAAGGGACAATCATGGAACAGCCACCAGTGGGACAGTTGCTGGCGTATGCCCTGACCCAGATGGGTTTATGTCCCAGACAAAAGGTGTAACTGTGATATCATCACCAGGCCTTCTGCAGATTAAACTGTTCACCCCAGGTTGTCACAAGCTTTTGGTCTATGCGGTTAACATGAGGTCCCAGCTTCCAGTCACACCTCACAAAGGCAGCTCCCTTTGTACCACAGGAGCTGCCTACATTTCACGCAGCTCAAGTATTGATTTCGAGTCAACCTCACAACTTCTCCAGTGGTTTTTCTTTTTGACAGGCCCATGCAAGCGTCAGAGAGTGTGATGTTAACGAATGCATCTCCGCTGACAGCAAAGCCAGAGGTCGGTCACAGATGGCAAACAGAACTTGACTGGCTGCAGGCAATGGCTCCAGCAGCCATGCAGGAAGAGAAATAGACAGGTCAGGCTCACTCTTAGGTCTCTGTTAAGAAAAGCCAGCGCTTTGCTGTCAGACGCTTGGGTCTCAGAGGAACGCGATGGAGACCCCAAGGAAAGGTGGACAGTCGACTGGAAGTGTGGCCGTGATCATGGAGGAAGGGGATTAGCTGGGAAACACAAAAGCGTTAACAATGCAGATCACATCAAAATGACTATATATATTTAACCCAAGAGGAAAGACTTCCATCTCCATTCTAGGAATTTCCCTGTAGTTGGACAGAGGACATGTGAGCTAATGTGCTACTACGAATTCTACGAAGTGAATTCTACAAGCCTTGCCTGCCACCACTTGGTTGGGCTCCCACTTTTCAACAGATACAGATGTAATGGGCCAAGGTTATCCCTGGAGTAGCTCCACTGAGGTCAGTGGAGTTAAACTAGAGAGACTTTGATCCAAAACAAGCTGATCCGTGGAAGTAATTTCATCCCACAAGAGATGGGGAGCAGCTACAGAGCTGTTGCAAGAACTCATCAGTGGGAACGATCCCAAAAGCTGTTCCATCACATGAGGGAGCAAAAAGGCAGCAGAGCGGGAATGAGCTGTGAGGAGAACAGTGTTAATCTGTTTCCTGACCCTCCTTTTCACCCTCAGTGTGATTTGTAAGCTCCGTGTGCTCCCTGTCAGAGGGCTGGGTCCCTTTTTGTGTGCAAATAAATTAATTTCTCATCATTGATACACTCTGCTATGATGTCCAGCATCAGAGGGGTAGCCGTGTTAGTCTTGACCTGCAAAAGTGACAGAGTCTTGTAGCACCTTAGAGACTAACTGATGTTTTGGAGCATGAGCTTTCGTGGGCGAAGACCCACTTCGTCAGATGAACGTCCATCTGATGAAGTGGGTCTTTGCCAACAAAAGCTCATGCTCCAAAACATCAGTTAGTCTCTAAGGTGCTACAAGACTCTGTCGCTTCTGCGAAATGACTTTGTCCTTGTAGATGAAATAATTCTAGCAAAGCCTGTATGTGTTTGCCTGTATCTTACCTGAACAGAGATCACTAACACTGTGATATCAAAAAATCACAGTTCACAGTCAAGACCTTACAGCTAAATTACTTGGAAACACAGGTCAGTATCGTCAACTTGTAATGGTTCATGGGAAGTGGGCATCCAATTGATTCATTCATTTAGAATGCCCCAGTTCCATGCAAAGTACACTAAGAATCCCTGCCCAAATTGGGTCACCCCAGCTGTTGCTGGACTACTAATGTGTCTATGCAACAGGTTTAAATGGAACATCCCCATGGATGGACTGTCTGGCCATTGGTTACATCCAGCCATACGGAGCCAGCGCACTTCCTGGATGTACTTGTTGCATCCTGGAATTCAAAATGAGAGAGAAATCAGAATGGGTCTCTTTGGCTCATTATCACCACAGATGTTTGAAAGGAATATGGCATCAGAAGATTACATTGGGGAAGAGGAGATTGAGATTGTTAACCTGCCACCCCATTTACACACCTTTCAGGGGGTGGACAGTGTAATGCACTGGTCATTCATTCACCTGGGTCTGTGCAGCTACTCACTTGAAACTGAACCCCCACCTTTCCAAGACACTGAGTGCCAGACTCAGCTCTGGTAGAATCACGCATCATTCCCGTTCAAAGAGAGCCACATGGCTTCCAAGAACAACTTTCCCATATTTTCTGCCACCAGAGATCCCCCAGAAGCCCGGAGGAATGAAAAACGTGAGCACAGGCAGCAACGCTGTGTAAGTCAGAGATGGATCAAAGTGGGCATGGAAAGAATCAGCTTGAGGGTTGAAACTAGGCCGCACTTTCGGCTCCGAAGTCACATTTCTGTGGTTATTACTTCAGCGGGGAGAGCCCCACTCCCATTCCGGAACATTTCAGTGTGTTTACACGTCCTTGCATTCCTCTGACCCGGCAGATGGGGATTTTAGATAATCAGTGGGGAAAACCTTGTACTTGGAACAGAAGCACCGACTCCGTGGGTCCTCCAGGGCTCAGGCACCCATGGAAAAAAATAGTGGGTGCTCAGCACCCAGGAGCCAGAGCTTGAGTGTGGAATGTGATGAGGGAGTTTGTTTATAAACAGAGGCAGGCTGAGTAAGATAACTAATTTAATTTAATTTAATGACAAGCCTTTAAGGATCATTCAATGATCTGAAAGCACTGCCAGGCACTCCAGTTAAAAGATAGGAAACAAAGAGTAAGAAAAAATGGTCCATGGGACCAAATGGAGAGAGGCAAATGGTGGTGTCCCCCAGGGGCTTGTACTGGACCTGTGCTGTTCAACCTATTCATAAATGATCTGCAAAAAGGGGCGAACAGCGAGGTGGCAAAGCTTGCAGAGGATACAAAATGACTCAAGTTTCTCAAGCTGACTGCAAAATGCTAAAAAGGGATCTCACAAAACTGGGTGATTTGGTAACAAAATGGCAGAGGAAATTCAATGTTAAATGCAAAGCAATGCACAAGGCAAAATATAACCCCGACTATACATACAAAATGAGGGTGCCTAAATTCGCTGTTACCCATCAAGAGAGAGATTTTGGAGTCATTTGCAGTACTTTGGAAAGAGTATTGCAAATTTATAAGAATCATTCTCATGGTGCCTGTATCAACCTGAATTCATTCTCCGGCTTCAGAAAAACTAAATCTCCAGCCATCAATGGGACAGATACAACTGAATAAAGTAACTATCCTTAACATCCATCAAGACAATACCAGGGAACTAAATGTAAATAAGACTCCGGATGGTTTCAGCCAGGAAGCTGCAATGAGACATAAGGTCTTTATTAAAGGGACATTAATGAAGACGACTTCTAGGTGACTGCAATGATTTTAATATACTGTAATTCATGATGATGTAATTATGTAGTTTATAACAATTTAATCATTATTAAAATAGTAAAGATAGCAATGAGACACATTCAATAACTAGAATAGGAAAGAAGTGTAGAAATGTGCTGAAAATAACCTATCCCCAATACTGGCAGAGTGCTCCTTACACTTACACACATATACACACACCCTCTTCGAAAGCACCCACCGGCAAAAACAAAAGCCCTGCCTGTGCCTTGGAAACTGAAAGGGCCTGCAGCGTACCAAATACAGTCTGATGACTGAACAGACACGGGGAGTTGAGTGAAGGGCCCTGCAGTGACCCTTGCTGCCCCCAGGGGCAGTGCTAACCCCAAAGAGACACGGTGTGACAGAGCCCCAAAAGGGGTAAACAGGTGAGGAACCCCCAAACTAACGCCTGGCTCAGCCCAGATCCCACCCATCACAGAACCAGGACAGAGTCTTGCAATCAGCATCCCGGTGCAATTCAGCATAGCAAGGTCCCAAGGCAGGAAGGTGCCAGTCAGCCCCTGTGGGTGCTGTTCTGCCTCTGGACACTCCCCTGCGCTCTGCACCCAGCTCTCCCACCACCCCCACCCCGGGGAGAAACGCGACCGCGGCTCACGCGGCACCGAGTCCCGGGGAACTCGGAGAGCCCCGGGCAGGACATGCCAGGAACGGGCAGGCAGCGGAGCCGGGCTGCAATTCCCACCATTGCATCAGACAGGGGCACAGCTGCCAACAGAAGAACGAGCGGGGAGCGGGGCCCTGGGGAGACACCACTGCCCGCCCAGGCAGCACGCCCGGGACTCGGCGCTGCTCTCCCCGGCCGCCCGGGGGACCCGCCACCGGGACCGGGCTCCGGGGGCCGAGCCAAGCAGCTCGGGAAGGGGGGGGGGGCCCGGGGGGGTTTCCGGGGGGGGGGTGGTGTTACTGTCCCATCAGCTGCACTCGGGCGGCCGCTCCCACCCCAGGGTGCAGCGAGGGCTCGGCCGGGGGCGGACCC
>ML677361.1:6755170-6840704 GCA_007922305.1 Dermatemys mawii
ACCCCCGGGGGGGGCGCGGGGCTCCCCCCCCCAACACTCACCTGCCAGGATCGCCTTGCCGGGGTGGGTGAGCTTGGCCCGTCCGGCCGGGGCGGCGGCGGCCAGGCGGCGGGGGCTGGGGAAGGGGCTGGGGAACGCGGGGCGGGCGGACATGACGGCGGCGGGGGGAGGCCGGAGGACTTGCCCCGGCGGCGCGGGGCCGTTTAAGCGGCGCCGGGCTCGGGGCGGGTCCCTGGGCAGGGGGCGGGCAGCGGCGCCCCGCGGACGCCCGGGCTGGCTACGCGCTGGAGCGGCAGCCGGTCCCCGCCCGCGGCAGGGGTGGGGCCTCCGGCGTCACATCCTCGGGAGCACACGGGGCGGGCCCGGGGGCTGGAGGCGGCAGCTCCGCTGTCTGCGCCTCGCGGTCCCCTCCGGGGGCCGGGAGAAAGGGCGGGGCAGGGCCTGGGAGCGAAGGGGGGAGGCGGGCGGCGGCTGGGGGGGAAGGAAGCGGGTCCCCCCAGCCGAGCAGGGCTGCTGTGAAATCCTCCCTTGGGGGGGCGGGTCGCTCTGCCCCGGAGTAGCCTCAGCCCCCGGGCTCCCGTCACTCAATCAGCCCCAGGCCTCAAGCCACGTTGTACTTTCATAACAGGAGCTGCCAGCCCAGGGCGCCGGGGTCACGAACTGCCCCCCCACGGGCGCCGGGGGCCACGAGCTGGCACTGCCCCCGCGGAGTGTGTGTGTGAACCCTTAAAACACAATCACTGCCATGAACCGGGTAACAGCCCTGCACTAAGGTGAGGGGAGTCTTGCCTAGTAGGTAGAACAGGGCCCTGGCGCTTAACAATCCCCGCCTCTGCCACTCAGCAAGTCCCCTTAGCCCGCCCCCCCCCTTCCCCAGCTATGAAATGTGGATCATGATAGTGACTCGCTCTAGAAAGTAATGTAAATAATCATTAGAAATGGACACCTGGGGCAGGCTCATGCGGGCTTTTGCAGCTTTATTAAGATGCCAACTGCCAAGAACAATAGACAGGAGACAGCACGTTGAGGGGGACTGGAGGAGGGGTTGTGACCTGGACACTACTGCAGGAAGTTGTTTGATCAGAGGGAGGCAGTTGTCTCATCGAGAACGGATTGATAGTGCAGCTTTCCTCCCAAAGGACATGATTCAAGTTAAGCACCTCAGGAGGTAGTTGTAGGATGAGGAGAGTGGAGGTTGTGGGCAGCTACAGCTACCTTGTTCTTTTCCCCCATCCCTACTTACCAGTTTCCTCTCTAAGTAACCTTTTCTACCAGTAGGGTGCCACCTTCATTTATGGAAGGTTGAGAGCAATTTAATTCCAGCCCAGCGTTATTATTAAGCCACTCAACTTTGCTCATGGGGTTTAAAGTCAAGCCTAGAGCTCCTTGATGAAAACTGCAGAATTATATTTGTCCATAAATTATACAAGAGAGGCAACTGCAACTATCCAGGCTTTTATTTTAATCATTTGCTTTTCTAACTGCTACTTGTAAACAATCTCATAGAAGCTTAAAAATTAAGTCCTCATCCCCGGTCAATGTTCGTGCCTGGCTGTTGTACACAAGCTGGTTTTTTAGTGCTGGTGGTGACTGACTGAAGGAAAACATCTCAGCATTTTTTAAAAGAAGAATTACATCTGTTTCCAAAGCCATAAAAAACACCACTACCAACCCACCTCTGCCCATCTCAACCTTCACAAACTGTAAAATGATGATTTCTAAACAAGGTGGCACCTCCCCGCTGTGAAAAAGTCAATGTCATATACTATGAACCTAACAGGAAGCAGTCTTAATGGGCTAGACACACACACACACACACACACACACACACACACAGTCAGTAGGGCCTGGCTAAAAAAACTCTCCTGAGACCCAAGATTATGGGGCTGAGTCTTTTACCAAGAACTGGATTTAAATCAGCTGTTTGTGCTTGTCCTGCTAGAAGGACTTTTCCTCAGATAAGACAGACATAAGCCCTGGCTGACCATCTCCATATTAGATAACACACAAGTATAGTAAGGGATTTTTACATCAGGCACTGAATGTCTCTCAGCTATGTTTGGCCCCTGTTGAATAGGGCTGATGAACTGCTGGCTTAGAGCTAAAAGGTTCTATATCCTCACCCTAAGTCCCCTTCACCCTCTTGTCTCTTATCTGTATTTTAAACACAAGGCAATTAGCAGAAAGGGTGGTTACTATGTAAATACATTGAGACATGTTCCGATCAGAAATTGTCTTTCCCAAGAGGGGGAGATTCAAGCAGAACCTTGGATGCACAATCCAGCTTAAGCAGAACGAAATCTAGCACCTTCAGACTAAGTTTAAACTATTCCAAAGTGAACAAAATGGCCATTTAGATGGTTATCAGGATTCAGTCAGTTTTTTGCACAAGACCTAGGGAATTCCAAAAATTTGTAGGGAGACCCTAAATCCACAGAAGTCTACCTAAGCAGACTTCTCTACACAACAAAGCAATTAGCCTGTTCCAAAGATAACTATTACCTTTCATAGGTACTCTCTGACAGCTGTAGCCAGCCCTGCTAGATGCAAGTCGGTTCTCATTGAGTCCTGTGGTCTGTGCACCTTTGTGGTGTTCTTTCCCATCAATAAGTTTGAGGAGTCAGCTGGCAGATGGAATCTAATTGTGTACATGGGAAAATTGACTGTTATGGCTCTAGCAGAATAATTATTCCACCGGTGCTAAGCTGATGCAACTGCTTATGTGAACACACTGTTCCAGAATAAATGACTTTATTCCAGTATAATTGCTCTATTTCCAAAGTAGAGTAAAGTCACAGGTGTTCTGGAACAGTGCCCACCCTCCTCCCCAGAGGTTATCAGTATCACTACAGCAGTGCAATTATTCAGCCTAAAGGACATAGGATGTAGCCGTCAGTTTTCTTCTTTAGTTAAGGCCCAAGTGAACATTTAGGGCAAGGCTCTATGTTCATCTTTGAATCTGCTATTTGATATTGGCCTCCAGCCATCAATGGGGGGGCGGTCAATGCTTGGCCTTAGGTTTTCAAATCTACAGCCATCCTACAGTGAGGCTCCCTACTCAGAACTCACGTGACGTGGGATATTTGTCCTGTTAAGGGATGGTACTGAATGTCAGATACACCAGTAGTGTGTGTGTTGTGCCATTTCAGGGCTGGTACCAGTCTCAGAGATTGACTAGGAGAAACAAGCTCATCACTCCACTCATCCTGCTGGGCACTGCAGTTTGGTTCTATGCAGCCGGGGTGCACTGCAGATGGTCTCAGTGACTGTTCAAGGTGCAGGTTCCCACACTAATGGCAGTGAACTGTTGATTAGATTTCAACTTAAACCCCTTTCTGCATCTGCTTTTTCCTTTGTCTGACTCCACCATTGGGCCCTATCCTTTCTCATTAGTATCCAGGCCATTGCAGGATCTCTTGGCGTATCCTAGTTGCAGCACTAGTAGCAAACGTACGTTCCAAAATGCTGATTAATGGTAATAGTATCTACCTTAACATGAATCTGGAGCTGTGAGCTAATGTGATTTCCTGAGCGTCTCGTGTGTCTTACCAGTGCTATGGCACAAAGCTGAAGGATAACTTATAGCTTTCAAAATGGGTGTGGTTTTTTTGCACCAACATCCATCTTGGCCTCCTCCCTCCATCCCCTTTTCTGAATTATTACATTCAATCCACAGCAACTTCCTGGAAAATTAGATTACCTGTGTTGCACCTATTCTACTTTAACAACTTATGTATAAAAGAGGTATTACTGGGGGCTTCACAGCATGGTTAAAACATCATGCTGAGATGGTTTATAATATACCATAAATACAATATGCATAGGTGGGGGTGGGGGAGGGGGAGGGAGCAGAGTAACAGAGTACAAAGGCCAAGATTCAGGGGAACTGATGAAGCTGTCAAGCTTGGAACAGGTTATGATTTTATGAGAAAGGAGTCAAAGATCAGACCTGAAGAGCTGTAAGGAGTGGTATAATCCAGCCCTCTCTGGGTAAGACTGGCAGTAAAAGAGCATTTAGGGCATGGGAGGCTAGTGGGGGGTAGAACTCAGCTTCTAATCCAAAGGCACAGATCGCCTATCAAAAGCTAGAATAAAGTTCTTACCATCTTTATGCTTAAGCAGGCCTGATTCTCCATCCAGCAGAAGACAGACAATTGTAACGTGCTAGATAGGACATTACAAGTTATCACCCCTCCAGAGCATTCTCCATGGTATGATCTATGTTGCTTTTTTTAAAAAGAGGTTAAAGTTTACAAAAACTTACCCTAAATGTGTCCATTTGTACCATCTGATTCTGAAGAGGGGTAAGGTGGGGGAATCTCTTGCAAAACAGCAGCATTCCAAAAGATTAAAACCCCTCAAGTTCTCAGCTAGGCAACCCTCCCACATACTCCCCCAGTCCAGAATCTTGGGTTTCTTTGCAATCATACATTGTAATGCTTCAGAACCTTGCCCCTGCGCTAAAGTACATGCCAGAGTCTGCTAATCCTTTCTGGTTGCCCTTTTCCCACAAAGGGTTACAAACACAGTCTTAGAATAAAAGATTTTAAATCTTTATTAAGAGTCCACAAAATATTTTTCAGCTGGGACAATGGAACACTGCAGGAAAAGGTTTGAGAGATAAAACTTAGAATTTAAAAATGGAATGGGAACATTGCCAGTGGTATAAGGCTTTTGGAAAAAAGTTACTACATTTTACAAAATTCTAGGTCAATTGGTTTAAGCTTCTCTTTAAGAAGAGAGTAGGCCATGAATGTATGCAAACCTGATTTTCAGGAATTCCAAGTACCAACATTGCCAAAAGAATTCAGTTCATCTTTATACCTTGGGAGTGAAAGGGGGGCGGGGGCAGGGAAGCCAATACAGTGCCTTAAATTACCAATTTAAGTTAAGGAAGCTTTCTTCTGCTCTATTCCTTGCAACTTCCCAATACTGCAAGGATCTTTGTTCTTAGAGACAAAGTGTTCAGTACTTTAAATGGATCAAAACATCTCATTCCAGATGTAATCTCACTGAGATTTTGGTACAGTTTTTCTAACTCCTCACTTTCATTAATTCTCTTGTGCAAAGATATTATCTTCCACCAGCCCTGATCAAAAACTGAAGACAGGATGCAGCATTGATCTGTTCGAACTCGATTGATAACAGATCAGTTCAGTTTAAAGAACAAGCTCCTAAGGCTATATCTACATCATGAGCTAAGGGTGTGATTCTGAGCTCATGTACACATGAGAACTAAGACAAGTATACATAGCTGTGTAACTGCAGTCATACAGGCAGCAGCAGTGTGGCCTCGCTGTACTAAGTACAAACACTCCTGAAATGAGAGGATACATATTCAGTCCAGCTAAGCTGTGCCACCACTGACTGCAAATGCTATCATGGTTATACCACTATTTATCCTTGTGCTAGCTCTCCTTGAGCTACCTCAGGTATGAGTCTGCGAGCTGGGAAAAAAAATCACACCCTCATGTTCATAGTCTCATGATTTTTAAGCTAATCTCAGTTTTCTGGGGCCGGACTCATGATTTTTGACTGTTTGCAGTTGGCAATACTATTAATACTTAGCTTCAAAAAAAGCACAACTACTGGCTGCTTCATTCAAATATTTAACAGGGTCCAACACTAGAGTTCAGGGTTGGAATATTCCTGTCTAGAAGAGTTTAAAACTTGCTTGTACATTCATTGAGGCAGGATCTGTGTCTGCCTCATGAGCACACAGCACGTTGTGAGCACTAAAATAAGACCACTGGCTCACATCCACTGTACTCAACCCTTTTCTTAAGGACTGAAAGTTAGCTGCAAGGTAAGGTACAACAGAAGAAGAGATAGTAGGTAGAATTACCATCCATTATGCTAGAATGATGCCTCTGAAGCTTGTAATAGCAAGTATAAAGCCACTCCATGTTACACAATTTAAAGTTATATTCAAGAGTTAAAGAATATTCCCATACAGCTGCAACAAAGCACCTCTCAGATATAGTTCAACACATTGTATTACAGGTTCAAAATACCCTAAAACTCCACTCCCTGTGGGACCTAATGGGATTCAAGCAAGCATTCTCCTGGGGTGTGTTTTAGGGTGAGCATACAAGCATGTTTAGATTGGGAGCAAAGTGATGAGCCAAGCTATATATAGCAGAATATGGAGATTACAGCAATAGCAAATGCTATAAATGAGAAGGGCATTCCATTGCCTAACAGTTTCCACTGCAACCTTCAGAACAGATAGTTGTACACGACTTGCTGCATGCAGGTCGAAAACCTTCAAGATCGGGTTGTTCTCTAATCTGTCATACTGGGTCAGATAGCCTTTTCAATGCAACTTGGACTCAGTGAAGCATTCTGTTTTAGGAATGTGTCTTTAGTATTAACACATTTAATCAGCAAGTCAGATATGGTCAGACATAAGGGTTAGCTATGTAGTAATTTTAGTTTTCCTAACTGGCTTTACTTAATTACCCTCATTTATAAAGAGATGAGATCATTTTTAAATCATCATATAAATAAGTAGCAGAGGACATAAAATGGTAAACAACTTTCCTATTTTTTTCTCCTTTCGATACAACAAATATAGGTCAAGGATTTGTCAAGCTGTTTTTGATGTACCTTACTCAATGCCTGTTGCCAATTGGCTAGGAAAGGACAGCAAGCTGTCTTTGGCAGGGTTATTTGCACAGACAAAGATGTGTATTGGACTAAATAGCAGCTGTTTATGTGCTAGAATTGCAGTGGCTAAAGATGATTTTATAAACACAGACTGCAATGAACTCTGGTACCTGGGAGTAGTTATTCCCATTTTATAACACTACACAAAACAATAACACTAAATTAAACAGATTTTGCCTAGCTGGAGCTCTTTAGTATGTACATTCTGCATTCCCCACTAGAAATGGGACTGAAGTACTTTAGAGCATTATAGCATGGATTCTGCATGACTGATATTCAGCTGTGCTGCTATAGTTGTACAACCCTAGAAAAGATAAGGAAGGCAGAATAGCTCCTGAAATAAACCATTTTTCTGTATAGCCAAGAAAATGGAGCTTACTGTTGAGAAATGGTCTTCTGGAGTTTTCTGGCTTAGCCCATGGATTTGATGCCAGAGCAGAGAACTAGTTGGGTCTTAGAGAAAAGCCAGCCATCAGGAGCAACTTTGTTTCTGTGAAGAGGCACCCCTCCACCTTCTCTCTACCTGCAGACTTGCCAGATCATCAGTTTGTGACCTTCTTGGAAGGGAGCATAGGATAGTGATGGTAGTAGCTTCTATGCAAGTAGCTGACCAGCTAGCCCACCCCAACAGAGACCAGGATTTCTATCAAGAGTACAAGCAACAGTACCCATCTTTGCACCAACACAGGTCCCTTACAGGCTTGAGTTAAGTCATTTCTATCTAGCCATTTCCATTCACAGCCAAGATGCAATGCTTGCAGGATCCCAAATACCTTGGGCTAGGCTTTCCCTGCTGAGTGGGAGTAGAGGGGGTTTAATATTCTCCCATAGCATGTTAAGTGGAGAGGGAAACAAAGATTCCATGTGGACTGATGTATAGCCAAGGCAAATTGAAAAAAAGAAAGCTCACTCAGATGGCGGAAGGACAAGGTGACAGACATGTACATGAATCCTCTTATGTATCATTTTATCATACCTTCATGAAACAGCCTTCCCCTCACATGAATTATTCATTACACTAACAGTAATTGCTGATGTGCTGCTTTAGTTACATGTAGTGGGTGAAGAGTCTCGGGGAACAAGGATTGTGATCCTGTTAGAGCAGGGAACTTCACACCCTCCTTTGCTAGAGCCTTATACATCACAGCATTTTTGGTGCCATTATTGTAAGACACATGGGAACTAGTCATTATTTCCTCAGTAGGAGTACTCTTCCCCACTACAAGCTAGGAACAGGACTGACTGGCTTAGTTTCTACTTTCCTACCCTCAAATAAGCTTGATTTTTAAGTCTAAAGCATATGATCAGGTCAATTTCCTTTAGTGCAGCCTCTTTAGGACTTATGGGGAAGTCTATTATATTGGAACATGCATGACATGACACTTAGTGATGTCTTTTGTTTAATCTGTTCTATTGCTGATATTGTTCTAATGCAGACTGATTTTCCCTGCCATTTAGAAACCTGCATTTTTATAGCAGAGGAGTTTGAAGGTCACTACGTGCACCTATAGCATTCAGGGTTGTCACATTTACACTGAAAGTACAGTTAGAGGCTGGATTTGAAGAGTAACCCATTCTAGATCAGCTACCTTCCAACAGCAGCAATAGATCAGTTTTATGCTGAAAAGTAGTGCACTTCTGGGGCCATATTAGAAATATGGTAATTTGAAAGCAAGTAGTTGCCAGGACTGCATTTAAGAGATTACAAAGAGCTCATTTTGTTTACATCTAGAGACCCTTTAAAGAGAGGCTCTGTCTTAGATGCTTGCACTGCAAATTTTTGCCATAGCAGCATATTAGAACCTTTATTCCCTGCAATTGTTTGTTCCTGAAAGAATCCTAGCTCTTACTTCAGAGAGTCTAAATTTGGATCTTGCACATGGACCAGGTCTGAGGGGACAGTTACAGAAACCCCCTTTATAGTATGGTGCATTTCCTTAGATAGGATATATCAGATTTTAGAAAACTCATAGTTTTAGGATTCAGTCTTTGTGATGGCTTTCACTAAAAACTGATATCTGGTGTGTTCACCACCCTAGATTTGGTCCAGTAACACCTGATACCAAGACTGCTATACTTCTGTTAAAAGGATATTGCTATCTTAACATGTGTGAATTTAAGTAGTATTAGCTTTCATTTAGTGTTGATAATTGAGTTAGTGTTCTCTTTATAGGAAACCCTTTGGTTGTGTATAAATTTGAAGCTGATATTCTATCTGCTGTAGTATGAAGTATAACACACCCCTATTGGACAGGGGTGGGCAAACCACATCCAGCCCATGGGCCCTTTCCAACCAGCCCCTGGGCTCCCAGCTGGGAGCCTTTCCTTTCCACCTTTCCTGGAGCCTCAGTGCACCATGCAGCAGCCCTTGGGCCTGCTGCTCCAGGATAGGGCTGTAGAGGGTGGGCTGGCAGGTCCTGAGCTCCTGCTGCTGTAAGCCCCTGCCAGGCTGTGTCTTGGATAAGGGACAGAGTCCCAGGGGTCTGTTTGGGGAGTGGATAGGAGTTGAGGCAGTTGGGATAGGGGGTGGAGTTCTGGGGGGTGCAGTAGTCTCAGCAGGGGACAATCAGGGGATAAAGAGCAGGGAAGCTTAGATGGGGGTGTGGTCCTTGGGGATAGTCATGGGACAGGGAGCAGGGGAGCTTGGATGAAATGAGGGTTCTGAGGGGGGGTAGGAATGGGAGGGGGTTGGATAGGGGGTGGGGCCAAGCTTCCCTACCCTATCTGGCCCTCCATACAATTTAACCTCAGTGTGGCCCTCAGGCCAAAAATGTTTGCCCATGCCTGCTATAGGAGAATAGGGACTTACACTCTTCAATAAGTATCCAAGTTAACATCTGCTCTAATAGTTTCCTCTAGAAGTTTTAGAGGACCTCTCTTGGGAGTATAAGGGAAATATTTATGTGGAGTTCCTGATAAACGACGGAAGAAATCATATTATTAACCTAGCGCATTTTTCTGTAAGAGGGATATACAGGTTGAGCAGCGATTGCACAACACCAAAGTGCTAGAATAGATGAAGTATGGGGGTGGGGGTAGAACACCAAACCAACCCCCCTGTCCTCCCAAAAAACCTATAGTACCCTCACCAGCAAGGTTGTGAATTTGAGCTTGCCTGTACCGTTAGGCATCTTAAATCACCCTTTAGTAGAAATTTGGCTATTGATGGTTTGAATGCTTAAAGCAAATTCCCTTCACGCTTTCCACATATAGCTAGTAGTTTCACATGGAGGTGTAGGTTTTCCTACTCCAACATACTCCTGTTCTGAAGGAAGCTGTTGTGTTCTGTTCTTGAATACTGGAGGGTGTTGGTGATGGGGAGGCAGTGCTCCAAGATGTACTGTGACTTACAGAGGGTGTTCTGCTAGTTCTTTTGGTAGCTTCTAGTGGTTGAATTTCTCCTTTACTTAGCTCTGCTTTGTTTACATAGTTTCACTTTTGGGAAAGGCTCCATGAAAGACTACAGTCCAGTATTAAGCTAGGCTGCCTTACTGTACAACTGAAGTACAGCAAGGGATGCAAGTCTAGGCTGAGCACTTCATGAAGCCCATGACTAAGTTCCCAAGATGAGAATGGGCAAAACAAATATCTAAAATTTATATGGCAGAAAGACTGGAGGAACAAATTTAGGGCACTGAGTTCATAACAAGTTATACATGGGACTTCCAAGACAGTCTGCAAGTGGTGGAAGAACTGTCTGATGCTTGTATTTTCCTCATTCACACATCAGAACATCTACAGTGGGAAGGTACAGTGTAAGTATTCTAAGCCCAAAGCACTCTTAACTGCTTGCACTGTAGTCAATGTAGAGAGGTGTGCAGTGATCAAATGCTTAGTCTAGCTTTGACAGTTGCTATTTTGGTACCATCATTATTGGTAGATACAACTCCCCCAGCCAAAAAATAGCAACTACACCAGTTTTACATTTATAATTGGACTTTTATAATATTCATGATTAGCACAAAGTTCATAACCATAAATTATACATTATCTAATTTCAGTACATAAAATGTTAATGATATATGTATTTGAAGAGTGGCACAATACAGCCCTGTTGGCATTCTCAAAGAAAAAGGTGTGCGGTGGATGCGTCATTTATACTACTACAGCACAGCAAAACCAAGAGTTGCCAAACCCTGTCCAATCAGATGACACTGCCTCTAGTTGCCAGTCAGGGTCAGGAATCTGAGTCAGCCCAACATGGTAGAGCACCCCACCTTAACTCCTGCATCAGAGTTATAGGTGCAAAACCAGGATTCTATCCCTCTCCACTACCTCAAATATTTCAGCACTCTCCCTCCCACATCTGGACACTGCACTCTTTGAATCACTGGTACCTCAGCATGTGCTCATAGTACTTGGCAGCTCATGCACACACATTCTTGCTAAGTTCAGCTTGCCCTACATAGAGCTGAGATTTCCTTCTGTACCCTTCAATGTCCATGAGTAACATACTCTCCCCTCTTGTTCAACAAAAAGCATCTGGGAAGTTCAGTTCATACCAGAATGAGCAATTTATTCTTTCAGTAATTAGTCTCAATCCTACTCTAGCTGGTACAGAATAGAGTCAGTCTGCCCCCCAATAAAACTTTCTGCAAAAAATTTCCCCAATGTTCCTCCAAACAATCTGGAGAGTACTTTAATATTCTAAAGCCCATTCTCCTTTTTGCATACATTGCAAACAAAATGGGGTAATCAGATTTAAGCAAACTTCTAACAGTCCACCAGTAAGATGCTGAACTCAATTCTGAACACCCATGCTACCTTCTTTGTAGCTTCAGCTACAGTACTTTGAAGCTTTAACAACTTGGTGCCAGGTGATTTCCCAGCACCACCACTGCCGGCAATGGGTTTGCAGCAAGGAATACGCACTCCCTCTTCTCCCTGGCCTCAAGCAGTTATTGCTATATTCTGAGTTTTAGATAAATAGTGCCTCAACTTCAGTCAAGAGTCTTGCAACATAATTAACAAAAGCTGCCTTGAGGTTGAAATGTAACCGGACAATAGCAATAAATAATGGTAACAGGTATCCTCTGGAAATAACCTCACTGAGTGGAACAGCAAGTCTTTAACCAACTGAGGGTCATCTGTGCCTATAGGACCATTGTAAACTTCTCCAAGAAGTTAGCAGGACAGGAAGGGAGAAAAAAAAAAAAAAGACAGTAGATCTGTCAGAGAACTAGTTACATATTGAAACCATAAACAGGTGGCTGGGTGAATCCTGGAGCTGTATATCCATATGGGAAGTTGGCCTGGGGAGGTACTGCGCTGGGGCCTGCTGTTAACATTAGCTGCTGGCCTGGAAAGAGAAGAAAGTTTGTTTAAACAAAGCTCTGCAAAATGACAAATAAAAAATGAGGCTGTGTTAAACTGCTAGCATTTAGAATGGCTATATAGTTAGCTAACAGAGGGGAGAACCTAATCTGCCTCAGTTCACCTCCTCCACTGAGGAGAGAGGAAACACTGATGTGGGGACGACACAAAAGCCATCTAGCTTTTGTTACCAGATTTAAGAGCAATTCACAGTACCTAAAGTTGGGCTTTAGTTTTTAAGTCTAAACATCACCTAAAAACCCCTCCACAGAAACAAACCTTAGACACCAAAACATTTCATGAATTTGTGTCCATTTGTTCATTTAGAAAAAGCCTACAAGGATTCCAAAAAACCCAAATGTGTTTTGTTTCAACATTTCAGAAGGAAGTGTTTAGAAATGGAAACACCAAAACAGTTTCAAAGTTTAAAAAGGCTCAAATCAAAACCAAAGCATCTTGTTTTGGGTCAAAGTGTCAGATCTGAAGAGAATTTTGGGGTTTTGAAACTGTTAATGTAATGAAAAATCCACTATCTGCCCACCTCTACTAGTATAAGAGGAGGTAGAAGGTATGGGTGAAAAAGGAATCCATTGAGCCTGAGACAGCTACATAGCCTCCCAATAATACAGATTGATACCTTGAAACAAAAACAAGGAATCTGCATTAAACAATTAATATGGTTAGGACTCATGCATGGTCAAAACTGACCAAAGCAATTCAAGCTATTGATTTTTCAGCAGCTTGTGTACATGCAATAACTCCACAGATTGCAAATGCATCTTATGAACACCAATAGCACACATGCCTCATGCAGACCATCAACTGAAGGATAAACTCTCTATTAGAGAGTGGACCACAGTCATTTCTCTGCCTCATAGCTGGAAGTGCTAGTGAGCAGAATCTGCTTTGTCGCAAGACAATCTAGAAAGCAGCCTTCTGCAGAGTCCATTGTGAAAGAAACCTTTCATTTAGCTGCTCAATACAAGGTCTTTCTAGGACAGGCCATTTAAAAAAATCCACTCACTGCTTGATTTGTCAAGTGGAAAGGCAGACTTCCAATCTCCTTGAAAGGTAATAAAGTATTAGACAGTAGTACAAGGAGGAATTAGTTTCTTCTGGATTTCCAGAAGAAACTTGAAGAACGCAAGGCCATGTGTATTTCCATTCACCCAATGGCTCCTTCTCCCTTCTCTCACCACTGAAAGACCTGGAGATTTATGCTTTGTCTAAAGGAGTGGTACAGCAAAGGGAGGAATAAGCTAAGTTGTATTGTTTCAGCTGAAGTACTCACTCAAATGTTTAAAGTGTAAGTGTTGCACAAAAAACTAGCATATTAATAAATATAACCTGTTAGATAAGGGCTCCAAATAATGTTCACTAGCTGGGGAGAGAAACTGCTTCAAGCTGACTTGAAGTAGAGGATAGAGTCTCATTTTCCTGTGGCATATTTAAAGCCCAACACAGTGAGACCTAACCCATAGTCTTACCTTGCTAAGAAGATAAAAATAAAGTAGGACACCAAGTCTTTCACCTACCAAATACTATTGGAGTGGGTTCAGCTACTTGTTCCTCTTCTTTCCTTAGGCTTTCAGAAGCATCAAGTTTATCCACCTATTTATAAAAGTGAATAGGAGAAGTGTATGAAGGCCTTGCCTAGGAGTCATGTCCTCTTAGTGGTATGTCTCATACTAAATGATTCAAGTGGTGCCCTTGAAAGTTTGTATGTTCTGTGGCATCATAATCAGTGTTCCAGCTTGTCCATGGGGTCTAAAACCCAAAAGTAAAGGGGAGACTAATTCTGAAATGAGCATCAATTTTTGCTTAGCTGGATACAAAAAGGTCCACTATCCAAAATAGAAAAGTGTAATGCTTAGTAGCACTTGCTCCCCATCCATTGATAATATGTCCTGAAATAAAAGCTGCCAATTTCCATTTCAGAGCTTTAGTGTTAAGTTTGCATGAAGAGCTGTTTGGCAGACAGCTACCACCACCTAATCACATCTGAAAACACATGCCTACAGTATGTTTGACTCTGGAAACCATACATGCCAAACAGCATGAAGCATGGTTTCACTAATAATCAGTGTTGTATCCTATGTGAAGTGAAGAGATCTAATACAGCAAATAGTAAGCTCTCTTCACTCTTATTGGCATACTGGATAAGGTCAGCCAACTTTTAGGAACAGGATAGAGCCATTATAGGTATATTGCTTTAAAATATTCTCACTTTAGTAGAAAATAAAGTCATATTACTCAGTTAGACAGTAATGCAAGCTCCTGGGACTTCCATGGGAAGACAGTTTGATGTGGTCCTATAGGGGGGACTGGCTGAAGTGAAGGGTACAGCTCAAAGTGTTTATTTTGCTCTCTACACACCTCGTTTAGTCTTTTACCTTACACAGCCACTACTCACCACCACAATACAACTACTAGCACTAAAATCCCTAGCTATGAATTCTGAAGACTGGGAGGGGAAGAGGAGTTTAGTAGCAGGTCCTCTCCTCTGGAGCTCTTTCCAGAGTAGATTCATTTACATGTGCTATGACAAAGGAAGCATGTCTGAAATGGCCTAGTCCCTTAGCACCCATACTCCCCAAAATTTGATGGCAACTGAAGTATTACACCTTCAGTTTCCAACTCTCTGGACTGAAAAAGGACCTTTGTTAAAGTTTTATGCTATGGACTACACTAAAGTTGTAGGCATCTCTAACTTCTATCCAGAAATAGGGGATACTACTCCCTCTAGTGGGAACTGTGTTCAACCTACATGACAGGAAGTACAGAACATATCAAGTTTAAGTAAAAGCAGCCCATTTTCTAATTCCACAGACTAAATTAGTTTCACTGCACAGACTCACCATGCATATTTCACCTTGGGGGAAATCTAGCATTTAGTAGATTGTCACCTGTAAATCCAGCCAGCAGTTTAAAGTTAAAAATAAGTTTAACTATGAGAAATCCACTGCCCCACTCTTTTACATGCAAGTGGCTTAGACTTAGATTTATTTGAAGATATTGTGCTGAAGTTCTGCATACAAGATCAGTCTAAAGCAGCTTTGAGCATGTAGACAAGAGTCTCTGCTGGGAAACTTTATCCTGCCAGATCAGGGGCCATCACTTCTCCAATGAGATCATACTACTTTGTATGGTAAGCCAGTAGACTGGTTTACATGTCGACTGTGGGTAAGGCAGAACACATGGGAATATCAGTAATCTAGATTATTTCCTCCCTCTTCACAACTGCTCCTGTGACCTTTGGTTTACTATGCTGCAAGGTTTGATTATGGTTTATCTGCTACAAAAAATATAGTACATCAGACAGGAATTAAAGATGATTGAACTGCATTTTTTGCTTTGAGTCCATTTTTTGTATAGCCCAAATGCTTGTTAAGTAGTCTTCAGTGAAGAGTTTTCCCCAGATGAAAGAACTAAGTCTGGCTGGATTCTCAAGTTGTGTGTGAGAAGCTGTCTTTCTACAGCATTAGAAGTTAATTGGAATCAGACAAAAAGCTAGGTTATGCTGCTCTTCTGGCAGAAGCTACAACAAGGTTCCAGTAACAGAATCCTAGGATACATATTAAGGGACACAAATGAATACAATTTAAAAATCAGACTGTCACCTTATTAAACAGCCCATCAACCTGCAAGAAAGTTCAGAATGGAACACTTATCAAGTGACTATTCAAAAAACAGATCTGAAGCAAAACCACCACATTAAAACATTGGGACAATAAAAGGCAAGAGGTATTTGTAGAGTATTTAGTGCAAAGAGAAAATCATTTGGTCAGTTTTACAGTACATGAGTTATGTACATGGACTGGACATTACAGCTTACTTAGAACTGCAAACAGCTATTTTGGCAGGTTACTTGGTAACAGCATATACAGATTTACCATATATATATATAAACCTGTGATTTAAGACATACCATTAACATGATACTATAAACTCCACCAGTACATGGTATTTGCCATATACGTCAATCATGAATTTCCATGCATGGACAGTATTTGCATATTTGTGCACTGTAAAGTAAACATTACCCATAAATCAGAGGGGTAGCCATGTTTGTCACTTCTGCAATTCCAGACTAAGAGTCCTGTAGCACCTTAGGGCTGGTCCTCACTAGGGTGTGGGGGATCGACTGTAGATATGCCGGTTTCGGCTATGTTACGCTGATTTTGGCTACGTTAGTATCTATAGCTGACTTACCTGCTATCCTCACAGTGGTGGTCGGCGGCGCACTCCCGTCAACTCCAGCTTGTGCCTTTTGGTGAGCTGGAGTTATGGAGTCGATGGGGACACCGCTGGCAATAGATTTATCACGTCTTGATGGGATGCGATAAATCGATCACCATAAGATCGATGTCTTCCCTTGCTAGTGAAGACAAGTCCTTAAAGACTAAAGTATTAGAGCATAAGCTTTCGTGGGCTAATACCCACTTCATTGGATGCATACCTCTGACAAAGTGGGTATTAGCCCATGAAAGCTTATGCTAATACTTTAGTTAGTCTTTAACATGGGTAATGTGGAAGTGAGTCCTGTGGCACCTTAAAGAACTAGAAAGGTGACTAATGTGGAGGCATGTTTCTCCTCAGAATCTACAGGGAAGTAACATTTGTGATAAGTGCAAAGCTAGAAGAAAGTCAGTTTTGTTTAATGCTGTGGGATTTAGCAGCTCCAGATTTGCAGACAGATTAAAAAACACTGGGGGCAAGACCTCCCTCCCACCCAGCATAGCACTCTTGAAGTAGTGGAACTATGATTTACATCAACTGAGGATCTTGCCCTAAAGGAGATAAGCCTGAAGTTGCATTCATGTTAGCAGTGGCTCCTCCCCATCCTGACATGGGTCACACAAACATTACCTAAAATTACTGATTGTCTCAGTAACACTGATGCTACAATTTCAACAAAAATGCAGAAAGCTTACAAGATTGTCAAAGAAAGTTAATGTCAGGCTAATATACACACAGTCAATTCAAAGATTCTGTAGTCCCATAGGTCTACAACTATGGAGACTGTGCGTATGTATTCCCATAGCTGGGGATGTGGGAGGGCTTCAAAAGCCTAGCTGTTCCATGAAGTACTCTCTTCATGGAGAGGTAGTACTGTCTCAGGCAAGACGATTGGGGCATCCAAAAATTAAATTGGTAGAAGGCAGAGGAAAGGTGAGAGATCACATTTTGAAAGCTCATGAGCCTAAGTTTAAAAAAAAAAAAAAGACACCCCACACAAACTACAGTTTTATACATAAAATTAGAAGGCAAAAGCATGACTGAGTTACCTAAGGAGCAGTCAAGTAAGTGGCTAGACCACCATAGAGAAACTGCCATTGTATTCAAGAAAGCACCATGCACAGTATTAGCCCTTTACTTGCAGTCTATTCTGTGAACTGTGAATCTAGATAACAGCTAGAGAAACACACAGTTCAGTCTAGTCTTTTCATCAGTTAAGAGTTATAGCCTCAAAGCATCAGGTTTAATTGCTATTTGTTCACTACTACGTAGCATGATTACTGAAGGTGTGCTAAAGTTTATGTACCTCCACCTCAAAGTGGTACTTCTGGAACAGAGTTCAGTATCTCAACAATCCACACTGTTTTATGTAGCTCAGTTTAGACAATGCTAAATGTGTGCAAAAATTAGTACAGAAGTAGCAAGTCTTTCAAGAGAAAGAATACTCACTTTGGTAAGATATTCCCTCATCACCTGAATGAAATAAGGCATTGCAAAGTCCATGATGTTATGCCTCCATGCCAGCTCAAGGACCACATCTGGGTGCAGCAAGTCATAGCATGCAAATAGAGATGCTGCAAAACACTCCTGTTTGCCTTCTTCCAGGAACCACTGGAGCAGTTTCTCTGCCAACTCTGCATCTTTGGACTCTGCAGCATACTGCATGGCATCCTACAAGTGAAATGCCACATACATTAAGATTTACCACCCAGCCTCTTCAAAAAACTATTCCCCACCCCCACTCCCACACACACACTTTGCCTGAATTCTGCAGACAGGTTTCCCCCCGCAGGGTGGTAGTTTGGCTGATCTTAAGGCAGGAGAATGCTAAAGGCTGCAAAGCCAAATGTAAATGGATTCCAAGCGAGTTTTTAAATTGAGACCAGCTCTGTGCACTAGTGGTCATAACATATCCAGTAAATATCACGCCTCAGCTGATGTCAGTTAACTAAAGGAGTGGCTTAACCTTTCTAGACTACTGTACTCCTTTTAGGAGACTGTTTTGTGAAATATGAGGGTGTGCAAGACTTCACTTATGTGCTTGCTTACAAGCAAACAAGCACACAAAAGGTCACAGTACACTATTACTGAAAAATTGCTTACTCATTTTTATATCACACACATACTGCTCTGTATACTATATGCTGAAAAAGGAAGTAATTTTCTGTATTAAATTTTAGTTTGTACAAGCTTTTCTAGTGCTTTTAATGTAGCTTGTTGCACAACTAGGCAAAAATATCTAGACAAGTTGATGTACCCACACAATATCTGTGTACCCTCAGGGTTACATATACCGCTGGTTCTCAACCAGGGAAATAAAGCATTTCCAGGAGAAGCCAAGAATGGCCAGCACAAATTCTGCACATACAAGAGGCCAGGTATTCCATGACTATACACACACACTCTTGGAGGAGATGCTCCATTCTACCTGGCAGAGGATCACAGAATGTGCTTCTAGACATTAGATAACTCTAGCTAATCAGTATCCATTTTAAAAAATCAGATTTGATTTGTCAACTTGATCTTTCAGTTAATGATATTTATAACCATACCAACTGCTTCCTTTAATACCAGGAAGTCAGATCAGATTAAGGTACTTCCTCCAAGAAGTACAAATGAGGTCTGTCCAAAATGGATTGTGTAAGGGTGTGAGTAAGGCGTTTTTAAAAAGCAGAAAGCCTTAGTTCCATCTTGGGTTCAAGCCTCAGAAGACAAAGCGGTATTCAGATTTAAGCAAAAACACACACTAGTCTGTCTCATATGCACATGTTACACTGCTTATGTTGTACCTCTACTGAATATACAGCTATCCACATCATACTGTTTTTCACAAAAGTTAATGGAGGCTAGAGCCTCAGTAATGGCACACTGATTTAGTGGCTTCAGGGCTCCTCATCTGAAGTATGATACAAGGCTCCTTAAATTTTACAAGATAACTCTTTTCTAGAAAAGAGTTACTACTCCTATCAAATGATCATCCTAATCAGCACTAGTTTGTCATAAGACAACCACCTATGAAAAATCAGACATACATGTGAAAGAATTTAGTTTTAATGACACGGCCTTTTGAGATTAGTTTAATCCTAAATTTGTAGGAGTTTTGTGAAGGCAGGTGTAACCCACACTGCAGTGGCAGTGCAGAAAGCTCACTGCAGCTTGGTTTGGAGAGGTCTTTAGACTAGCCTCTTCCATACCACTAAAAAAGGGAAAAGTTAAACGCTAACTGACCTTGTAGAGACGATCCTTCTTGCAGAGCTCCACACTCTGTTTCCAACGATTATTACCCTTGTACAAGTAGGCTGCGATACGCCTAAATTCAATCAATTCATGTTTCTCCAAGCGCTGAGCTAGTGTGATGTTATCAAAGTTATCATATGCATCAATAGATGCCCTCAAGCCCTATTTGGAGAAAAATTCTGTTAACTATCAGAACAGCATGCAAGTTTCTGAATGCCACTGGAGACATGAGAGAAAAGTATGACTAGCATGAATTAAATTTGGCTTTTGGGGGCTGCCAGTTCTAGGTTACTGCAGTATGCACATGCCTGCTTTCCAGCTGCTCTGATTAGAAAATTCAGAAGAGGTGTTTGTCAAAGGAGCCAGACATCCATGCTTAAAGAAAGCCAGGAAGCTGGCTTTGCCAATACATGGATTACTGAAGTACAGAAACATTGATACAAGTGTTAACTTTAAGTAGATGAGGACAAGTTATGCAAACTCGAAGTAACTTGCCTGTTTGCCTCCCTAGTCCATTTGGCAGCAGCCTGCAACCTGTTACAATCACAAGGCATTTTATTTCTAAAGAAACCCCCACACAGCAGTGCACACATACTGTGCCAATATTAACTCTATTTAATGCTGTCTAGAGAGAAAAACTTCAAGGAATTTGCTATGTGAGGGGTGCTGTAGGGTATTTCTTCCTATCACATGTAGAGCATTTATTTTACCCTGACCCTTGAAATTTTTGGTCCTAGCTATTCCCCCAGAAGAGGTGGATATCTCCACCATACCTTTACATTCCAGCCAATATCTTTCAGTTTGAGATCAAGTGAATAATTCTTAAAATGCCTGCTATTTGTTAATCAGCTGCACATTATGCATGTGCAGAGAAGGGAGAATGCACATTGGAGTACAAATTTAAACACAAAAGTGTCTGCTCTACTCAGATGTTGGAGGTCTGCTGTAATTCAACTGTATGGAGATTCACCTGATAATCCTCCTCCTCTGTCAGGAGATTGTTTAGAGCCTCATTGACTCCTTTGTTGTTGTGGTTCTGGACTGAACGCAGGTAAGGCTTCACTAGAGACAACTGATTAACCTGGAAACGGAATAGCATGGACATGTTAGATTAGTTTAATTTCCTTCAAAACAGTACTCTTACTCTAGAGCAGGCGGCTCTCCAGGTTAGCACTTGTTTTTAAAAAGTCTACACACAGCCCCCAAAAAGGTCTAGTATAGCTGCCAACAGCTTTGATGTTTAGGCCAATCTTAGCCTTCAATTGCTAGCATCAAAGAGCTAGACAGTCAGGATTTAAATTTACAGAAAATATTTGGACCTATTTCCCATCACCATGTGGCCTACAGAGCCTGGGGAAACAACCCTATTCCAAGTGATTTGATGAACACTAGAAAAATGCTTGCTATTGCAAGAGGCAGATACATATTCTAAACCCCAAAGACTATAGAGGGCAAGGGCAAGGATGCAGTAAGAAATCCTGAGGAATAGAGAGTTCAGTTTCCATATCTAATCCATTTATAATGGCTACAGCTTACCTTTGAGAAAAAGCTGACAGTCCTGGTATGATCCAGCCGTGGCGATAATACCAGCAGAAGATCATTGATCAACAGTGGTTTGTAGTCCAAATAGAACTGCAGGGCTTTGTAATACAGCTCCACATTAGCCACCTAGATAGGAAGAGAGACTGAGTAGAGTAGAAGGCTGCCTCTGCATCTGAAAGTTTAACTACGTATACAACCAGATAATGTCAACTTTGCAAAAAAGTCTAAATGTAAGATTTTGGTTTGAGTGCTGCCATGTACAGTCACATTTTGAAAGCAAACTTCTCACTTAAAGGGCTAGTGCTTGTCAGCTTCCTGCTCTACTTGATTTCAGGAATCTGTACAGATCTGGATCCCAACTTGACTGTACAAAATATTTTACTAGCATAGCTACAGTCTGAGGTAAGAGATGGTGGGGGGGGGAGCTAGGCACAAGAAGCTGTGAAGTGTTCAGTGGCTTCCTGCTTATTTCAGGAGTTTGTTGAAGTACTTGAACCTTGTAGCCATAAGATTAAAGCTCTTGTCAATTTTCAATTTTTGCTTTGTAGTAACAGTTTTCACAGCTATTTACCTTAGCTATTATGTCTTTGAACTGCCCTTCTTTCCAGGCATCAGTGGGATGGCTCATCATTGTAATTACTGCATTGTCATACTCTTCATACTTGTCATAAAGGAAGACCAATTCTCCCCAGAGGTGAGCTTGTTCTGCAGCTCTGAGCACCTAGGAATAGGAAAGAGAATAGTAGGAGTTGCATGTTGAACAGTTGCCTAGCTGAACAACAGTTTAATGCAGCAAGATACCTACCTTGGGAATGTTGACTCTGGACCAGAAGAGCTCCAGATGTTCCCTCATCTTCTGAGGTTTGAATTTGGAGTACAAGATGGCGAGTTCTGTAAACATTCCCATGTGAGCACGCTCCAAGCCCAAAGCTGCTTCCAAGAGGGCAATCAGTTCTTCAAAGTAGCCACGATCCTAAGATGAAGATGGTCAAGATTACTGACTGAAAAAGGGATGATGTTCAAAGTTCCCTTAGCAGCATAGTAGGGGACAACATAGCAGGAACAGTGATTTGAAGTTTTAAGTCTGAGATGGGGGTTTCCTTCAAAGCTGAAGTCTGAGAAGTACTCACTTTCTTTACGTGCAATGAAGTTGCTCATTTTAAACAGGGAGCTATGTTTAAACTGGAGAGCTTGTTTCACTAGTGGTTTTCTTAAAAATCCTCATAAGGATTTGTTAAAGTTCTTTGATTGTCAACTGTTACCATGGCACTATGGAGGGTAGTGTTAATGCCATCTCAGATTTTAAGGATCACTATGTTGACAAATCCTGCAAATAGGGAGCTGACAATTATTCCCTTAGATCATGAACACAATCTAACCTGATAATAGCTAATCAGCTCTTCAAGTTCATCTGCATGGATTACTATGTGCAAGCCGCATATCTGTGCTAGGCGGAACTCCTTTCCATCCACACAGGCAAAGCACACCTGTAACAAAAGATTTATTTAGTGAAACTGATGTTTGATACCCAGATTAGTATACCACATTAGCCAAAATGAACTGGATAACTGCAAGACTAAAAAGGGTACCCTTCCTGTACATTAAATCAAAGGCACCATCAGATGTAGGACAAATAATCAAGGTGCTTGGAAGTATAGACTGGAAGCAGTACCAATCAGAATTCATCATGCTCCATTGGGAGTATGAATCCCATTTAAGACAAAGGTTCTAAAATGACCATTGATGCTCTGACTTCCAAAGTGTACTAAATCTTGTACATATTTTTGTGAAACCCCATCACCTAAGAAATTGCTCATATGTAGTATTTGAAAGCTTATTTCAGTATCTGGAGTAATTAGTAGCTGGAAGCATGGCAAGCCAGCATTACATGATGAGCAAGTGCTCTGGAGGCTAGTAGTTCACAGATTTGTTTAGAAATAAGGTACCATTTCAAGCTAATATGAATTTGACACCTCTGGGAAAAGGAGCACATGCTTTCTATAAGCAGAAATGCATACTAGAAGGGATTCTACAGACAGGGTTGACAGTGTAAAAGCAGAAGCAAAAATGATCTACCTCCTTCCAGGTCCTGGTGCTGTTGGCTTTGCGGCCACTGTCTACTGCTGCCTGGTACTCTCCAAGATGCACCAAGGTAGATGCCAGGCGGGCAAAATTAGATACATTGTTGTAGAGCAGCTTTGCTGCATCATACATTCCCTCCTCATAACAGCGATCTCCAACCTAGAGAAAAAACCAGGATAAACTGAGTTGGACTGATGGGGGCAAGAAAGGGGAATGAGCAAACTTTGAAAGCTGATCCTGTTCTCAGAGAGTGTGTTAGGAAGTTTCTAACCTGACAAGGCTATTTGTAAAGGACTTCCTACTTTATTAGGACATAAGACATACCTGCTGAATGTGGGCATTGTTAGGGCCACTGACAAACTCTTCCAGCTCTGAGAAGCGGTTGGTTTTTGCCAAAGCAAAGATAAGTTCAGTCTCTACGTAGGACTCTCTGGCCTTTTTTCTGGCCATTTGCAAGAATTTAACCAGATCCTCCCAGTTATCTTAAACAGAGAAGAAAAAACAGTTTCCTATTCCATTCCTTTAATTCTGAATTTCCCATTGTCTAAATTATGTTGAAGAAAACAGTTAAGAATGAGCTACTCTGCAGAAACTGATACACAAGAACCCAGCTAGGACTAGCTGACCCCTCATCCAAACAAAACGCACTAGGTACCATTCCTTGCATCAATGAACTCAACATTCATGCATCTCTTCTGCACCATGAAGACTCAAGAATAGAGTTGCGTGCAGTTAGTATTTATAGTTAAACTCAAATTTCTGCATAAAATGAAAGTACTTAAAAATGGATCCCATGCTGAAACACTGGATCTGAAGACTTCATATATTGGTCACTGGAGACACTAGTCAGTATTGTTCTCTTTATTAACTTTGAATGTCTTTGTAAATCTGGCTCAGTACTCCTACCCACTGCCAATCCTTTCAAAAAAATTCCCCTAAGAATGTATTATACCGAGTAAACCATGTTCTCATTAAACAAGCCATGCCTAAACTGCAGAACTGATGAGGCTTAGCTTACTGTTTCTACTAGCTGCTTGAACAACTTCCATGTAAGCAGAGGGATCATCAGCCTTGTTATAAGAGTCAATGGCTTCCTTCACCAAGTCCTTCTGGAGTTGTGCTCTGGCCAGTTGGCTCCATACAGCTGGTTCGTTACATCTCTCTGCAAATTCATAGGCACGGTCCAGGTTGCCAATGTGCTCTATTAGTACCTATGATATTAAAAGTAAGAACAGTTGCCAAGTGTGACATTCCAGTCCTTTAATCTTCAAACGCCTAGAGCTCTTCCCCAAACTAGAGGATGAGCAGCAAAAAGTACCTCAGTGGTATGAAAGCATGCAACCACATTCTAGATTTAAAGTGGCCCTTTCAAACTCATCTATAAAATGGTTGTTTCAGAGTGAAAATGTCTTCCTCTTAGTAAGATGAAGAAAGGCAACTGACTGATTAACTTACTCTCAAGTAAACTCCCAAGACACTAGGATCTAACTTACATAATTGTTCATTATCCAAATGAAGCAAGCTACATTCAACTCATGATTTGTCTTTCCCTCCCATCCCCAACTTTCAAGTGCTTGAAGAGCAGCTTTTTTCACAGAACATTTACAATATATTGTATTGGTGGTAGGTTGACTGTAAAGTCATTTTTCCTAGAAAAAAAAGTCTACTGGCCACACTAGAGTAACTTACCTGTTTCTATGAACTGTACACTCATAGTAGGAAGCATAAGCTGGCAGCCCTGACTGCACCTCACCTGTATTGCAGAAGTATTAACATCAAATTTCCTGAAGATGGCAAAAGCTTCTTCATATAACTCATTACTGATGGCTATATTTGCAATATCTGGGGCATCATAGTTATCCAGACGATTGATATACTCCATTACACGAGTGCGATCAGCTTTAATGGCAGTCAGGATCAGAAGATTCTGCAGGTTCCTGTAAACAGGATAAGCAGGACAAAAGAAATTCTATAAAAAGAAACCAATAGGTGCAACCTGCTATTTGACCTAAAAATGCCATCAGGCAGTGAAGGCCAAAATAAGATTTTGAAATGAGTTCACAGAAGTCTAGTAGATTAGATGGCTTCAGACACTGTTTCTCCTGCGATAGCAAACTATCCTGTTTTTATAGCCAAAATGGAGAGAAGTACAAGATGATCTAGCTCCTTATTACACTATCAATTCACTTTCTAATAAGAGTCAGTATTCCTTTGTATTAGTACACTAGCCACACTAGTTCAGTTGTATTCAAAAATTAAAATTGAATATTACCATTTAATCACTTCAGTGGCTGCTCCCCTTCTCTAGCAGTACACACCACCTAATGCTGCTAGATCAAATTTTGCCCAGCCAAAAGATTGTAGAGAGTGCAGAGCAGTCAGGTATTTCAGAAGTTGAGGAAAACCTAACACACTTCCCCTTCTGGAAGAAATATAGTATCACCTTCCACCTACCTATGCTCGCTGAACACAGAGTTGTCCAAGACTATCTTCTCAAGAAGTTCAATGAGTTCATTGGGCAGATCAGCAGTCATGAAAGCTTTCACGGTAACGGAAACTTCTTCAGGATCCTGTGTTTCAGATAAGGCTGTCTGGACAACCTAGTTTTGAAGATATTTGGAAGTAGTTGAAAGGGTTTTTCCTAGTCTTAATTTAGACTCATCAGCCCACTGAGGTAGGACACACATTAAGGAACCTCACAAGGTTCTGAAACATCAAGCTGAACAAGCACTTCAACTTCTCATCAGTAGATTCTGGTTACCAAAGACTCCTTTCAATCTCATGTAGATAGCTTTGAAATATTGACTCACTAGTATTGTTTTGTGATACTGGGCATTTCACAGCCATTTAATAAATCATACCTCTGCACTAGCCTTACGGTATGAGCAGTCTCCCTTAGTTTTAACTACAAGATTCAAAATTACTTTAACTGCTAGTCTGGTCTCTTTAATGCAATACAAGTGCTAGTTATACTGGCCCCTGTCCCTGATGAAACCATCTGGACACTGCCTAGAACAGGGGTGGGCAAAACACAGCTCATAGATGGGCCAGATTCAGTCTAACATTTTTTCTGGCCCGCCAAGCTCTTAGATTGTGAGCGAGCAGCTAAAGTTCCACAGTACCGCGAGGTGCTCAGGCAGGCTGTGCTGCCCTGTGGCCCCATGCCACTCCCAGAAGTGGCTAGCATGTCTCTACATACCCCTGGCAGGGGTTGAGGGGAAAAGGGGTGGGAGGCAGCTCCATGTGCTGCCCCCATCCCCAGCACTGTCCTCACCACAGGGGTGGAGCCTGTGGGAAGCACATGGAGACCTGCTGCCCTCCTCCCCACAAAGGGCATACAGAGATGTGCCACAGTGCCAGCAACTGGCTGCTTCCAGGCATGCCATGGGGTGTGGCAGGCAACCTGCCTGAGCACCCCACTGTGCTACCAGCTGGGAGTGCCTGTGGTAAGCACCTCCTGGCCAAAGCCTGCATCCTCACCCCTGCCCCAGATCAGAATCCCCTCCTGCACCCAAACTCCCTGTGAGACCCTGCACCTCAATCCCCTGCCCTCCCCCCAGCTCCATTAATATAGTAGAAATGTGCAGCCCGTGACAAGCTTACCAAAATTATTGGAGAGGCCCCTTCCCGCAAAAGTGATCTTCTGTACTGGGGTGGGCAATAAGACACTGAAGTAGAGTGGTGATAGGGTGAGCACAAGTATTTAGGGGAGGTGAGAGGAATTCTGGAGTCATTCTGAAGTCAGAAGGTAATAGATAACAGCATTCATTTCTAATTATAGAGCCACTTTGAGTCTTGTGTACCTGATCGATGAGCTGTCGTCTGAATGGACTGTTTTCCTCAAGGACATTTGCCCAAAGTTCTGGATCCTTTCTGCGTACTAAATAGCGAGCCTCACTCTTGAACAAGGAGTTCTCATTGCAAACCTGAAAGAGAGAAAACCATGAATAGTTTAGGGAACACTTACAATGAGATCCTACCCAACAGAAGTTTGGCTTTTTTATATTATTAATGAGCCATATTCAACTAACAATAGTTTCTGAATACAGCTGGTTGCTGGCCATCAGTAAGTGCCACACAGACTCAAATCTGGATTCTTAACTTCTGATCTAAAAGGCTCTCACCACATGGGAATTCCTGCAAAGTGATGAGCTTTTCTTGCTTTTGCCCAATAGCAATGTTATGACAACTTCTCATGGTAATATTTCTACTGCTGTCTGAAGTCATGACCTATACAGGCTTCCGACAAGTTTCATACTTAGAAGGGGATTCATTTTGGAATGGAGGAAGTTTAGGTCAGTTTTATTTTATCTAAATCCTTCACTCAGCTTCACTGTCAATGTCATAAGATGACCATTGAAGGAGCACCAGAATGTTTGTTTTGTGAAGTCTTGTGAATTTCACAGAATGTTTCCACAACAAACAGCTTCTAAGTAACTGTTTATGGGCTACAATTTTGCCTAATGGAAACATTTTGTGCTGAAGCTTATCAATGATATAGTGAGGAATTTACTTCCTCTGCAATGGCTTTGTATTTTTCTACTAATCCTAACTGCACAGTTTGAGTCTTGTGACAATATAACTTGTTTACATTTTATCAGTGCCAGCTTCAAAGGACAAAGTAGGTTGTGTTTTTCAATCCATTTTAACAGGAGTCTAGATTTCAACCCTTCCTTCCATTACTGCTTAAGACTAGGCTGGGTACCAAGGCTAGTACTCTGACCTCATGGAGTGCCTATAACACCAACTGTTATAATTAGAATGGTTCTGAGACTGATGTGACACCAGAGCTGGTCTCAAATCATGTAAGGGCAGATACGACCTGACAACCTCCTCTCTGAGAATATGTGCACAGAAGTTAATTTCTATGCAGTTCTCATAGCAGTTAACTGTGCAGCTCACAGGTGGCCAAAGTAAGATTCCCAGTTCACCCAAGGAAAGGGCCCTATGTCCAGAGGAGAGCCTTCGATTCTGGAGAGGGGAAGTTTCTGTAGTAGAAAATTTGGCTATTGAAGACAGAGCCCTTTGTAGAGCACTTCGGTTAGGAGAAAACAAGTGTAGCACAGAATTTGCTCTGCAAGAAGAATGTGACTGTTCTGCACTATGTCTGTCCACTTCCAAGAGCGGAACCTGGAATACTGTTTCTAAATAAAAGCTTTACAGTAAGTTACTCTTGATTCAGATATTGATTCATCTATTAAGACCACCACTTGTGGCTATATTCTCCCTTCCACACCTCCATAAGAGAACATGTAAAAACTACTCATCTGCTACACAGTGGACACAGCCAAGCTTTTCATGCTGAATCATTAAATTAGTGCAGTGGAACACCTATAGGAAAGGTAATCCCTTAAGGAACCACACCACATTCCAGCAGGCAGTGATTCCAGGCTGAGACATGCGGAAGTGTGGACTACAGGGTGTGTCATATGCTGATACTAGTCTGCTTGTGCACTAGAACAAGTGATCCACTGTTGATGCTTTTGCCAACTGGTCAATATAAGTAATGGGAAGAGCTGGTAAGGGATACATGGTAGAGGGAGTCCAATCCCATTTGGGACTCTAGAAATCAAGACAACCCATATTAGAATCAAAGGTGTTCAGAGGCATTTTTCCAATTGCACCTTGTACCTTCTGTCTACTGTGGACCCTAAGACTATTGTAATAGTCTTAAATAAAAACTATTAAACAATAGCTCATCAACTGTTCCTTACCTTAATTACATAAATAAAATCTCATTTAACTTAGCCAAATCTTGCTAGTGTTAGGCACATAAGACTTGGCCAGTGTTAGACTCATGGTTAAAATCCAGTCAGAACCTTGGTTACATCAATACTGACATCTGAAAACCACCACCACTCAAACCTCTTAACATTAGGCCACAGCAGATTTGTGAATACAAAAGCAAGTTTTGCTAACCTTGATGAGTTCAAGGTCACACTGACCCCTCTCATAAGCAACACAGGCCAAATGAGGGTCCCTTTTTTCACAATATTTGCCTACAACACAGCTGTCATAGTATGGGTTCTCCCGGAGAAAGCGCTCAGGATTATTGTTACTGTCAATGTAGATTTTAGCGAGAGCATTGTGGGTGGCAGGTTCTTCACAGCCTTCATGGATTCTAGATTCCAGCCATGGCAGCAGCAACTTAAGCCTTTTGGGGAAAATAAAGTTTGTTAAGTTTGCAGACCAAATGTGCTATTAAAATTCAATTCTATTCTTTAACTTGAGAGGAGTACCAAACTTTAAGGTAAAGGTTATGCCCCAGAAAGGCTGTAGTCCCAGTATATTGGTCTTCTGGATCAACTCATTCTTACCCTGACTGACCGACAAAATAGCTCATTTAAGACTTTCAATCTCTGCATGCCCCTCAACGAAAAGCTTAGGAGCATTGTAAAAAGGATCAAACTCCAAATAAAGGAAAAAAATCTTGATTGAGAGGAGAGGAGAGAGACTGGGAGAAACTTAGTCATAGCTCAAATAGAGCTAGTGCTTCTGGAGCCATGTGTCTCAAGAATGCCTGTTTAGAGTAAAATCTAACTGATGAGAGCAGTGTCAGTGTACAGGTGATCTGTGCACAATAAATCCCCTCAGAGGAGCATTCACTTCAAAAATATTGTACTCATTTAACAAGTTGAGAGTAGGGCACATGGAACACGCTACATCAACTGGAAAACTGCTGCAAGCAAAGTAGCTGTACTGGGAGAGGGCAAAGTCAGAAAAGCATTGATAACTCAGGAAGCAGCAATGGTTCTGATGTACTTGTGTTCATCAAAGTTAGAGCAAAAACTTGTGGTGGGGAAAAAAGAATCAAAGCACAGTTGGAAAATAGCAGAAAGTTACAGTAGTCATTGACCCAGAAGCAGTTGCTAAAGCTGAGATCAAGGACACAATTAACCAGACCAGATATTTTCAGTAGGGTAAGAAAAACAAAATGAATTTTGGAAGTGTTAGAATGGCCAGGTTTATTAGGAGAGAAAAGAATAGTGATTTAGGCCTTGAGTTTAAAGGATATAGTGAAATGGAATCCATGATGTATCCTACTTCTAGTATTGTAGAAATAGCTTGTTCTGAAAACTTTAGAAGATGATTTAGTAAATTGCTTGTGACCATGATTTGAGCCCAGTACACTTTATAGCTAGTGTACTCTATAATTAGTTTTCCAGTCCCACTGCTTACAGAAAAAATGTAGCAAGAACAAGCCCTTCAGCTGACAGACAGTGCTCTGCGATGGCTTTTTAGGCTTTCCTATTAGTTCTCTCTTTTCTTCCCCTACGCAATTTCTTCCATGATTTTGAAAAAAATGTGACAAAGGAACCACACTGTAAATGTTGGGACAATCTCATCCCTTCTCCATTTCTGTTCTACTAAGCTGGTCAAAGTCAGTGTATTTATTATATTTTGTACACATACACACCATTATTCTCCTGATCTCTACCTGTATACTTTCATACAATAGCTACTGTTTGTTCTAGTCAAGCACTGTGTCAAAACTCAAGTCTAGACACAGGGCTGTTTTTCTTCCATTACATGAGACTGGGCAATCTTCCCATTCCCATATTTATGAATGAAATAAAAAAAGCAAGCTAGTCTCAGATTTAAACTGCCATACATGGCCTGAATCAACAAATGTGACACCTTATTGCCACACTCATCTTTGAGACTCCACATACAGAATTCCTTTGCTTACTCAAGAACTGCCTCATTAGTAGCAGCATATTCATTCCTTTTGTTTATTTTACTTCGAACTTTCAAAATGGGATTGATTTAGAGCAATGGACAACTCCTGTATACCAAGAGGGAAGCCTTTTACTGGAGCAAATAGAATGACTGTTTATACTAAGTACCTTTATATTTTATTTTCTTACCTATTTCTTTTTTCCACTTCTGCCACCAGCTCATCAGTTGAGAACTGGCCTCGAACCACCATGATCAAGTTCTTAATAACATCTTCAGAACAATCCACATCAAGAAGCCCTCCAATCACTGCTGGTATACGGCTTGGATTCACCTAGAATAAACCATTAAGAATGGTTTCTGGACTGCCATAACTAGAGGGATTTTTTAAAAAAATTCTTTAATGTTTAGAAAGGTAAGAAACAGGTCTACCTTATTTATCTGAAGTGTTCTTAAGGGAGACTTAGCAAGTACAAGTTAATCCATCACTAAAATTGGTGTTAACTAGCAATATTCTACAAAGACCACCAAAAGAGTAGTCATGGTTACTTGAGACTGACCCACCTCTTCCCTCAAAAATCTAATCAGGAACATATTTTAGTGACAAACTTCCCCAGACTAAGTGCTGTTCATATAATCAGAGTGATCAATAAGCCTAAATTGCTATAGCAATGCAGAAGTGTCGGGGGGGTGGGGAGGGAGAAATTAAGCAACACTTCAAGGAAATCTTGGTGTTCCATTCTGCTGATAAGCCTTTTTATTGGTTAAAGTCTTGAGGCTGAACCACTTCTGAACTACAGAGCTTATGTAAATCAAAGCTCCTACTATACATACTGGGCCCTTTCTCCAAGTTTATTCTTTAGAAGAGATTGTATTTTACCTTCTGAACATAGATTTCGATATACTTCTGCAGGTTGTTGCGATATAAGTAGAGAACCAGGTCATGAACAAAGTCAAATCTGTCACAAACAATGATCAGAGGAAGCTGGTCTGTGAGCTTGGCCTCCTGTATGTTTGGAGGGAAATGGAAAGAAAGCAGGAAAGTCACTTTACAAATTATGTGGGAATGTCAGAGAGCCTTAACTGTGTTCCTACTTTAATGTTATTTGATATGAATAAAATAATCGAGCACCCATTGTATTCCATCAGAGATGGACAACCAAATGAGGCGCACTTCTACTTTAAGGACAAGATTGTTTTGTTTTAAGGTAGTGACTAGCAAATCCTGGACGTATGTGCGCACACACCCCTACACCTTTAGGGTCTTGGCTGAGAGTGGATACTCACTTTGTAAGTCAGGCCCCACAAAGGTGTCTCAAGTTGGACACCCAGAATCACTTAAAACCAAGGTTAAGAATCTTGAAGCCAAAGTTCAAGCAAGAACTAACATTCACTCAGGCTAAGCTGTACAACTTATTTTCCCCACTCTTGTAGAATGACCAGTAAGAAGCCTGACTTTAATAGGATGAGTCACTGGAAGGAATGCTTGCCTCTCCACACTGAGTTGAAAGTTTCCCCTGAAACTTGGGCAAGCATAACACAGCAAACATTCTTGAGTTCTGCTAAAGATCTGGGGGTTATGGATCAACAAGTTGAATGTTAGTTTTTTGCAGTTGCATTAAATTAATGCCATTCTTGGGTGTGATACCAGGAGAGTGGCATGCAAGACATGGAGATAGCTGTCCTGTTGTACTTGGCACTGGTGAAGCCTGGGCTGGAGTACAGTGTCCCCATTTTGGGCACTGAATGTTAGGAAAGTTATATACAGAAGTCCAGGGGCAAGCAACAGAATATGTTGTCAGAAGATCTAGAAAACCTGAACTTCAGATGAAAGGTTATTTGGCTAGAATAATTAGTAGAAAACAGTCAGGAAAATTACCTTGAGGAAATTCTTTACTCGTTCAGGGTTATAGCAGTTACTTTCACGGCAGATCCTTTCTACCTCCTTAATTTGACCTGTCTTGCAGGCTGCCTGGATGTATTTGAAGTGGACATCTGGATCCTGGCTGAAGTTCACAATAGAACCCAGGAAATAAAACAATCCTAGAAAGAAGAGGTTACCTACTTATAGCTATGAACATTTAGGTGATGTGTTGAACTCTAGGTGACGAGTTATACTCTGATAATTTTGTATCAATAAGAAAGAAAGCCACTGATAAGTGGTCAGACAGGACAGGTGAATTTAAATAGTCCCACAATATATAGTCCCAAAAGGAAAGCTGCCAACAGCAACACCCAGACTGTCAGCTATGCATATGGTTGCCTTCCTCCACCCAGATATGATGCTCTCCTGGAGACATACAATAACCAGATCTCTTCTGAAAAATAGTTGCAAACACTAGACTACAATAATTCTAACGCTTGGTTCCAACTGAAAGGCTGGAGTATAGTACACCACTCAACTCCTCTTTCAAAAGAAATTGGAACAAGTACCTCCCTCAGAACACACAGTACCATACCTTCATAACTTTTAAAAGACTCAAAAAGCTCCACGAGAGACTGGGTACCAAGCTGCTCATGGTATTTAGACGCTACTTGCACACAGAGCTGTAGGTTTTGTCGGATGTTGGCTGATAGCATAGCACGCAGACATTCCACAGAGTCCTCAACTGACAGGGAGCCAAAGAAGTTTACAAGCCACTAAGAACAAGAGTTAAAATGGTTTTAGTTATATACACCTCACTGAGGTTCAGCAGGGGAAATGGTAGTTACATTCTACATTGTTTGCAGGTGGAAACATATGTGCACATCTCAGATGTGCAACAGGATAGAGTTTACTCTTAAGAATCCAGGAATGACAATAATGCTGATATCTGTTTAAGCCTCCTAAAAACCACCATCACCATGACTCCTGTACACGGGACCTCAGTTCATCTCATCAATACTCAGATTGACTACTCTTGTGATTTTGTTGTGGGCAAGAATTTAGTTTCACCAGGTAGGCATTTGAGCTGCCAAGTGACCAATTTCCGGTTTAGAATTGTTACTGGCAGCGTAGACTGAGTGAATGATTAAGATTTTCTGCAAGTTAATTACAGATGCTTGGCTAAATACCTACTGGCAAGTCACTGGAGCAGCTCATTTAAACTGGTCTAGGGTAGTGACTCAACATTTCCAGACTAGTGTGCCCTTTCAGGAGTCCTATTTGTTATGCCCACTCCAAGTTTCACCTCACTTAAAAAAAAAAAAAAAGTCAGACAAGGAAAGATATCAAAGTGTCACAGTACACTTCCTTGAAAGATTATAATATAGTAAAAATGAGAAAGTAAACAAATTGGAATGTAAATATTGTATTTACATTTCAGTATATAGCGCAGTATAAACAAGCCATTACCTGTATGAAATTTTAGTTTCTACTGGACTTTGATGACAAACTACACAAAAAGCAATAGCCAACAGGCAAATACCTAGATGAGTTGCTGTAACCTGCGAAAGGCCTCTATCTCCAGGGATAGATGTACCTCCTGATTGAGACCCATTGGTCTAAGGGATTTCATACTTTGCAAGCACATGTAATATGTATTACTTTCCCTCTGAAAAGGGAATTTGTTTATAGATAGGTAAGCAACAGCAGGAGAAAGGAAGGTAGTTACATTTAACCCATGAAGTAAAGAAATCAACTGAAACTAGTCTTACCTCAGGGTTCAAGAGGTGAGTGTGAACTACAGCACGTTTTATATCATAGAGATCAGTGTAGTGCTCCAATGCTCTCTGTAGCAAGCCTGCCTTTTCACATAACTGGGCAACGTGAGCACGATCATAGAGTGTAAACATCTGGTTTCCAAGGATGGCATCTGCAACCTAAGAGGATACAATTTGTTGTTGAACTTTAAGCTCCCACCCACAGTCAAGATGTAACATCATCATGCAAGGAAATTACATAAAGGAGTGTTTCTGGGAACAGACCACACTGAGCAATAATTAAAGTCCATTACACTGCACTTCTACATGTTTGTTCTAAGAGATCACTTTACACCACCCTTACAATAAGTATCTGCACATCCACCCTGTTAATCTCCACAGTAATGCTTTGTCTCAACTATGCCTGTAGCTGAAGACTGCTACCATCCAAAGCTTTTTTTTTAAATGGCTGGCGTTCTAAAAATGTGCTTGCTTTTTCAAGAAAGGGCTGAAGGAAATGGTGAGAGACTTATTTTAAGGACACGAAGCTGAGGAATCTTACCTGTGGTGCATGAATCAGATTCATTTCCAGCAGACGTGTCTGAAGGTGTCCTTCAGCAGGGCGATTATTCTTCAAAGCATCCAACAAAAAGGAAGTGCACTGCTGAATGAGACTATTCTCCATGAATACATCTACGATCTGAAGTGGACAGTAATCAAATCAGTCACCCACAAATTCTTATACAATTTTAAGAAGTAAGGAGTCTTGCAGCTGATCCTCAAAATGAGCCATCTGACACATGCAGCACTTCTATGTAGCCAACTTGTATTAAAACTTCCAGCATTGTACTTCTGCAGTAGCAGTGTTTCCACCTTACATTTTACCTGTTGAATGTTCTCAAATGGACTGAAAACTTTAAGGCCATTCACTCTATCTCAAGGAGAGTTCAGACTAGTACTTTCAGTGTCTGAATTTGGCAACAGAGGTCATTTTGGCTGATGTGTCAAGCAAGTATTTGATAGCCAGCAAGTCTGAGAACACTAACTTGTAACCTTAAGTGTTAAACAATTTCCTCAATGAAAAAGGGTTTCAATATCAAGTGCCTGCTTTACAACCACCACCCCAAAAATTATAAATCTAGATCAGTCTCTGGGGACTAGTTTACCCACTGAATGGAAGTCTTCCCCACAATCAGGGCTAAGAAAGCCACCATCATGACTGAAGCTTGGCAGTCTCCATCAATCAGTATAACAAACTTGTAATGCAGGAGGTGCTGTCCTTCTGAAAGCCAAGAAGATCCACAGAACTCCAAACAATCTACAGCCAGTTCTGAAGTTAGTTGGGGTAGCAGATCAAAAGCATGCTGGATTACAGGAAGTATTACTAGAGACACTGTATGTCAATAGGCCAGTCTAATCAAGCTAATTCAAATACTAGGAGCATAGCAAAATTCACTGGATTGGACTTTTTACAAAACACCATTAGTTTTAGCTAGATTAATGGACATGTAGTCCTGAGTAGTTACTAGTTGCAATTTTTTACCTGGTTAATATTAGCCAGGGGCTCCTCATCCTGCACCAGCATCTGAGCAAACTGCAATCCTTGTTCTGGGCTGACTCTCATCACGCTTCTCAACAAGAAGATCCAGTCTGGTGTATAACCAACCTAACACAATACACAATTTTAGTAGTCAAAGCTCCCTGGAAATGCTTAGGAATTCACAAGCTTTTGCTCACAAGTTCATACTTTAGTTCAGTGACAGCTGCACAGACATGTTTATTCCCAGCACAATGCAACCTAGTCACACAAGACTATCCCATCCCAAGCTATAAAAATAGTGAGTTTAAAGTTTCCACATATGGATAATTAAGATATAGGGATTTTAAAAGCTTGTGTTAGTCTACACTGTTATGATTCCAGCCAGGAAAGACAGACTGAGCATCTACACTTGAAGACCAGTTTGTGGTGAATGCTTTAGATCTGTGGTCTTCAAACTGGGGCGCATGAGACCCCAGCGCCACTGCCGAGATTGCCCAGGAGACCTAACTCCCAGTTGGGCTATTTTTAGAGTGCCAAGATGCTGCCGCGGCCAGAAGTGTCTGCTTTTTGCGGTGGGATTTTGGTGGACATACCTGCCCTGGGGGGGGGGGGGGGGGGCCTGCCAGACTTTTTCCTCTGCAGCAAGGGGCCATGGGAGAAAAAAGTTTTAAGACCCCTGCTTTAGACCAACTGCTGTCCAAAGTTTAAGGTGAGGAAACAAAGGACAAGCAGGTTACTGTATTTGTGACCACACAAATGAAACTGCAGATATCTTTCAAGTTGGGTCTCCATTAGATGGCTGATCTAAAGCCATGTTCTCCGGTGTTCCAAAATTGAGAGAGTTTAGATTCTTTATGGGCTAAGCTGATGCCTAGTCCCACTATATGACAGAATTACATCATGTTAGTTTAGAAATATATAGTGTCATGACATGAAAAATTGAGCAAGGTAGCTCTCAACTGATCAGCTTTACGGACTCTGGAATGTTTAAGGCCTTGTCTTATCTCATGGAAGAGAGTATGTACAGGTTAGAGTACTGCATACAGATATGCACTAGAAATCTAGCAGTAGAGGTATACACAATCTTACACCTTGAACAAAAAAAATCCAACATTTACCTTTTTGGCATAGAGCACTATTTTCTGGAATTGACCAGTTTCTGCAAAGCACTGAATGACTTTGTTTGGCACATTAGCACGAAGGTAAACACTGAGTGCAAGGGTTGGATCAGCTGTCTTCACCAGGTCTCCTAGCTCCTCAGAGCACTCCAGCTGAAAGCAGAAGTACCATTTGATGATCAGGCAGAACAAAAGATGCAAGTTACTACCTGGCTCATCTCCATGAAGTGCATAAACATGTAGCAGTCTACTGGCACAAGATAAATGGCAGCATTAAGTTTAACCAAACATTTGCCTACCTTATCTTCCTTCAGCCATTTCTCCAGGAGCTGCTTGCGCCCTTGTTGCAGGACAGGACGGCAGAGTTCTAAAGATTCAGATTTGTTAAGCTGTCCTTGATCAAGCAAGATACCAAAGTACTGCAGCAAGGGAGAGGCCTGCCCAGGTTGGGCTGGTACACTCTGGAACTTCCTGATAGTATCACTGGTACGCAGGATTCCCTGAAAGATATGAGGAAGGGGAAGAGAGCCAAGGTTGTGGGGTTTTTTTGTTTTTTTGTTTTAAAAAGGGTTTGTTACATCCATCTGAATAACCCCTGCCTTTTTCTGTAATTGAACTATTTGTGTAGTAGCCAGCTCAATACATGCTGATGTCTTGGATATTTTTAAAGTTTGCAATCAGTTCTTTGATTGAACAAAAAAGAATGGCTTTTGATTATGCTCTCTGTATACTATGCCCAACCTAGAATGTAGGTGTTGGGGAAAGCTATTCATCTTCTGTAGGATCCACACAAAGCTAGATTCAACCAGAAACGTGTCTTTACCAATTAACTCTTTGGTAAAAAAGTTACCCTAAAAGATAATTTGGTTAAGATTTAGGATGTTAGGATAAGCAACACCATCAATCCTTAGTCTTCATCTTTGAAAGCACTCACCTTTGGTGCAGATGCTGCCACTTTAGCAGCTTCTGCATAGCTTCCTTGGGCAAAGAGTGTATTGAACTTTCTGGCAAAGAGTTCCTCTGCCCCAGCCAGGTTACTGCGGATAGCCATACGCAGACCCAGGTCTGGATTCTGGAGAACATTAGTAGCATAGTTCACGATGTTATCTTCTTCAACACAAACTGAAAGCACCTGGAAAGGATAAAAAAGCTTTAATAGGAGCATCCTGCTGAAAAGACAGCTCAAAGTAACAGAGCAAAGGAAGGAATTAAGAGTTCAAGAATATCAATAGAAGAACTATAGCTTTATTTTGGGCCTTAGAACTCAGTTTGCCAGTCTATCCACTGTCTGAGAGAAACCAGTAACTGAGGCCAAAATCACCACTTTCTCCCTACTATTCTAAAGTTCTGTATCCCTTTCAAGGCTAGATAAGCTTTTTGAAGAGAGGGCCATCTGTTTGTCGAGTGCCCATCAAAACTGGGCTGAGGCCTCTAGTATTAGACACTCCAGTATGTAATGCTAATCTGAAGTTTGCCGAGTGCCCAATGGCTCACTGACATTCATTGTTGGCATACCCTAATATATCCAATGATCACCAACACTATAACAGATTGCCTCTGAGATTTACTAACACTTGAGAAGTTTTACATTATGAGTCTAGACATGCATGTTCTCCAAGAAGCTATTGTGGCACACTTCTTGCACATTAAGGAAGTTTTCCATTCAGAGTACATGCTAGTGTTGCAAGCTGCCATGCAGAGCATCTTGGATTGTGGTATCCATTTTCTACATGCATTATACATGGTCTAAATACAGTCAACTGACATTTCCTTGCCATTTCCCAGACTAGAAGGAGAGGAAGGCTGAGAAGTTCTTTCTTGCAGTGGTTTGACAATAAGTGGACAGATTCAAGGAAGCCAGTGATGGTGTTCACTAAACAATGAACCAACCATGATAACTGAGCTGCCTGCTACATGCACTATAGTTGCCTTGTAAAACAATTTTGCTCCAAACTGGGAGAGCAGTTCTCTCAAGTTCAGTAAGGAGTTGTGGGAACAGAATGTTCTCCTGTATGTTACTACTTATACTACAAAACATTACTGCACTTTCCTGTACAGGTATGGGATTATCTATAGTGTGGTACTCTTGATAGCTAATGTAGACTGGACTCAATTTACCTGTCCTTTTTTATTCACACCAATAATACCAGAGGAAGGTTCATGAGGGGCAGTCACAAAGATTGTGTCAGCGCTAATACGGTTCATGTAAATACACACTCCAGATTCCAAGTCATACATGTGAATGTATCCATACTTTGTGATCAGATAGATAACACCATGCTTAGTTCCAATCTGCCAAAAGGAAGAGACAATGAGGAACATTTGAATATTTCAGTGAGCTGTCAAAATACAAGCTACTAAAAACCTAAGGCAGTGTTATGGAGTAGGAAAATAGTCTCATTACTCTGTTTGGTCGGCAAAAAGTGAAGATGCAACTATACTCTTTCCTTGCAATCTGAGAGAGACAATCCTGTTGATCACTTAAAGCTGCAATTCCATACTAGTGGCATGCAGAAGACATCACATCTGTCTCCTGGGAAGAAGATATCCCATGCATGGCTAAGCTAGAATGTTGATTATGCAAGCTTTAAATATCTGGATTAGGAGCTTCAGTTAACATGTAAACTAGTGCTACAATCTTTTTTTTTTTTTTTTTTAAGAAAGGCCAGACAGATTTGAATAGCTAGAGAAACCAACTCAAACATTTCAATGTAGTTGTAAAGTTATGCAAGTCTCACTTTTAGACAAAAAAAGTCAACTGAGACATGTTAAGCAGTGTTAGAGAGATGGCTTTATGACTGAAAGCTTCAACTGAAATAAAGTTTCCAGTATAAAATGGCCTTTTTTTTTTTAATTCACTGATACTATCCAGTAACAATAGACAGCTGCCTCCTCTTGACCTAAGATGATAGAGCCAAAATTGCTTACTATAGTCACCTGAAATTAAACAAGTATCTTCTGCTAAAGTTGGACTTCTATGCTAGCTAGCAGTTTCATGTCGGACAGCCAAAGATTTTTTTTTAGCACTTTCGCAACTTATAGTTGGAGTACATATGTTCAGAGACAAATCTGATCAGTCAAGAGATGACTGACTCCCCTTATGCATGTTCTCAAATGATGAGAACTGAATAGAGGAAGCGTGAATTACATCCAGTAAGGAGCGGAGATATTTAATGACACTTCTAGAAAATTGAGGAGTCAAAGGCAATGGCTTTTTTTTAAAAAAAAATCATCATGTGCCTATCAAATCTCTAAGTGCAGATGTATGTATTTGCCCTGTCAGGACACATTATGCAGCCAAGGTCTCCTCATTAGCTTAAAATTTCTGCCATGAGCACTGTTTACCATATGTTCATAACCTCTTTACCACCTTCTCTCTCATCAGGGCTGTCCTTAGCTATTCTGGGGCCCTACACAGCCCCAGGCCTCTGGGGAGAGGTCTTGACTCACAGGGCATGGGTTTGTGGGGGTGAGGGGTGGTGGGGAAGACCAACACCTCAGCACTCACTAGCAGCACAGCTGGGGCCAGGTCACTGCACTTCCTACTGCTGGTGTGTAGGCCTGGTCCTGCTTCAGTCCTCAGGGTACTAGGGACAGGGGCCATGGAGAAGAGTTATAGCAGGGTCTGGAGCAGCTGTGTACTTTGCTTATGGGTAAGGATGGCCCTGCTTGTGATATGCTTGGATTGCAAGCTCTGAGCAGAAGCTATGTTTACACAGCACCCAATACAATGGGGCCCTGATCAGGATTTTGATCCTAGATGTTACTGTAGTACAGATAGAATTCTCAGGCTGTCACCGAAAGTCCTATACACCATTATACCCAAGCTAAAAATGAAATCCAACTTTAACCACTTGAAGTTGATTTCATTAAGAGACAGGGAGTTTCAGTAGAAAATTTAGGTTTGACATTATTCCTCAAATTGAAGTTTTGGAAGAATATAGCATGAGGCTTATCATGTTAGACATACAGACATTGAATATAGTCCTTTGGGTTGACAGGACTTCATGAGTTAAGAAATCCCAATAGATATGCTGGTGTAGGAACAGTACTTGCTTATTCATCTATAGGGAAACATGACTTGACCAAGGAGAAAGCCTAATCCTGGCTCTGAGAGCTAGAGCTGGGAATAAGAACTGAAAGTCCAAGTCAAAGCTACAGCTCATTTCAGTAGACTTTAAAGTACGGTCATCTTTGGACAGTGATAATTTCTGAAATAGAATGTATGTGTAACAGTAATAGAGTCTCTGTACCCAGCAAGGTGCTTTATTGCTAGTTCAATTTTTACAGAAGTGAGTTGGAAGCAGTTTTGGAGTACTAAATTTGAGAAGTATGACCTATAACAGGTGTCTTCCCTGTGCTACATTTGGGATTGCTCTACCTTTAGAGAGTGAGATACGCTTCCAGCATTGGTTGTATTATGGAAGAATAAAATCCACGGCTAATTTGACAATGACATCTATGAAGCAACGGTGAAGTCACTCTATAGGGAAGAGTCTGACTGATACTGTTTAACTCAGTCAAGTAAAGTGTGAGTCCTGAAGGACTCACAGCTAGTTCATAAAGTGGAGACTTGAATTCTCTACACAGACTTAAATTTTAGCCAAAAAAATCAAGAGTGTTCAAAGTCAGTTCTCATTTTGGTCCAACTTGTTTTTAGGAGACTGTTTTGGCTTTCAAATGCCCAAAGGCTTCCACACTTTGAACTCCTCATGAAAAGCGTTGGTATTTAGTCAACCGTCTGTATGCAAAAAGGTGGATCTCCCCACTAAAAACATGGCCTGAAGTGAATGGACCTTCATGGACCAGGAATAAGAACAGAGGTCACTTATTCTAGGATTCTATTCAGAGATGTGCCATATACATATTATAGCCACATATGCTCTACCACGAAGTATGTGAAATGTGATTATACATGCTCATGAGCAGCTTGACATGGTTTAGCGTGTACTTTTATACCTTACCTGCATTGCCACAGGAAAGTCTGTCTGAGCCTCAGGAGGGAAAAACACATCAACAGCTTTCTTTACAAAGGGCTGGTTTCCTGCAGCAGGTTGACCTACTTCAATTATATGCAGCTGAGAAGAAGGAATTGCATGTCACCAAGACAAAGTTTGTAAACAAGATCCTGCTAAGAATCAAGTTGTTCCCTTATCCAAGCAATGCTTCCCAAAGAGGCTCCAGACTAGGCAATTAACTCTGCAACTTACCCATGCTGATTCAGACAATACTCATGATTCTAGAACTTAGAGTTGTCCAAGATGCTTGTTTTAATAAAAACTTTGAAGGAGAGAACTGCTGCTTTTGATAAAAACCATTTCCCACTTTCCTAATCATTAGTCATAGAGCACTGCCCAGGCACCATTAAAAAAAAAAAAGTGTGCCAGCCTTGTTCCAAAACACCATCATTGCCAGCTCTTGGATTAGGCAGTTTCAATTGTACTCAACCCTGAACAGTATATTATAAGAGCAAAATGTTTGCCATGAACTGGTTGTCAACATTGGAAAAACAAAAAATTGCTTTTGGACTAGGGATGTTGCATCTTGTAAGAAGCTATTGAAATATTATTCAACCCATTAAAATGAAGTAGTTATTCTCCACACTACAGGGCAGCTTAGCAAATGTGGTACATCTACTGTATTGTGTGATCTTTTAGACAGTATGATCTGAATGCCACCACTTTAAATTTAAAGACACAAGAATGACTTCTGAGTCATAATACTTGAGTCTCAGGGCTTGGCTACACTTGCAAGCTAGAGCGCACTGGGTGGCTTTAGTGTGCTCCAGTTGTCTGCACTGGCAAGGCTCAGACTGTTCCGACTCCATGACTAGAGCACTCCTGCTATTCCACCTCAGCAAGAGGAATGACGTTTGATGCATCTTGGCTGAGATGCCCCAGCATCAGTGTGAATAAGGTGTTGCATTACTGTGCTCTGACTGAGCTCTAGAAACATCTCAATCCCTTTTAATTAATTAAGTGGCCACTCTTGTCACTGTTGCTGTAGAATGTGGATATGCCCTTTCAAAGCTTGACAGCTAGCATGCTTTTCTGCTGAGACAAAGCCAGCCATTAGTGTGGCATGTTGCTTGCTGTGAGTGACAGGGGTCCTGAACTTACAGGACAACATGCTGAAACTCTCCCCCTCTCCCCCCACACATATGCACTACACTCCTGACCACTCCACCCCACCCCCTGCATTTGAAAAGCATGTTGCAGCCACTTCAATGCTGGAATAGCTGCTCATAATGCACTGCTCTCAATGCCACTGCAAGTGCTGCAAATGTGGTCACACCAGTGTGCTTCCAGCTGTCAGTGTGGACAGGCTGCAGCACTTTCCCTACTGCACTCGCTGAAGGCTGGTTTAACTCAAAGCACTCTACATCTGCAAGTGTAGCCATGCCTTGACTTAAGCTTTTCCACAAGGCTGCTATGTTAAATTGTCATCTATTTAAGGCCTACAAGAGTTCAAGTGACTTTGTTCAGCTGAGAACCATGCTACAGCTTTATTCAGATTGCTAGTCAAGGCACCTTTAGATTCAGGTACACAGACCCTTGCTAGAATGTGGGATTTGGGATCCATGCCAAGTACCATGTAAAAATGAAATATTTTGTGACCAAAATTTTAGTAGTTAAGTTGGGATCCATGGCCACATTGTATCCAAATTTGCATTATACAGACACGTGTTTGGCAAGGTCCAGTGTATTTCACTGCCTCCAAAATTTACATTAATTTTAAGAAGTTCCTTAGAAAAAAGGGGACTATTGTTTAATTCACACTAAAACAAAGCCTTGACTAAACAGCACCCTTTTTAAACAAACAAAAAACCAAACACAAACACTGTTCTCAAAAAACAAGGGGTCAACTTAATTTCATCAGTGCAACCCTTCCAAAGTGAACTGCATTAAATTAACACAATTAGAAGTTTAACAAACTGTCTTAATTTGTAAAGCTTCTAGTGGTAACTGAAAGATTTAAAGTTCCTGATAATTTGCGTTTGCTTGAAAGTGATCAGTATGGTTTAGATTTTACCTTGCCTCCTGAAGGGCTCCGTACAGCAAAACAGAAGAGCGTGGAAGGCTTGGAGTTTCCTTCAATTCTGAATTCTGCAAAGGCTGCTGCATGACCTTCTATAGGCTGGGAAACCTTCCTATCAACTGAGTACAATTGCATTGCACCAACCACACGATTTTGCTAGTGGACATGGGGGAGGGGGAAGAGGAAGAAAAAAGTTGGTTTTTTTTTTTTTAAGCTGGCTTCTCCAAGTACTTAAGAGTTGCATATGCATCAAGAGCACAGGAATTGAACCACTAAACACTTTCAGAAAAAGCAGCAAGAACAAAAAATTTTTACTATGTTGTACATCCATCTGAAAGGAAAGGCTGGAAAACATTCTTATGGAAAAAGAGTCTCCCACCTACTGCAGAACACTCTTGAAATAAGGGTTAAGATTTGTTAAACAGAAGGAACTACAGTCAGTATGAGATGCGAACAAGCACTTGTTCCAATTTTGTCCTATTTTCCTGTGTTGTCCTCAAATTTATAGGTGCATTATGAATGCACTTCTCTTGTATACTATTCTGAAATGTTCCTTACCTGGGCTGAAATTCCTATTAGTAGCAGCCATTTCTGGTGTTCATCTGTCCTGTAGTTGATGATTTGGCAGCCTGCAAGACTAGCATGCCTGTCAAACATCTTTTGGGGCTGAGATTCTCCTTCCATGCTCCAATGAAAGACTGCTGTCTCAGTCACCAAGGCAACGGTGTTTACCGATATCCACTTCCAGAAGATCACTTCCTCGGCCATAGTATGGGCTTTCATTTTACTTTTCATCTCAATGTTGAAAATCTGAAGTGTTTTCCCTGCTGGTGTGGGAGACAAAAAACACATCAGACCTCTGGACATTAAATTATACTCAACTCTATAATGCACATGTATTGGAGGCATCCTTTGAAAGTTTTGCTACAATAAGCCAGTTTTCCCAGTTTAAACATTCCAATAAAAAAAGTAGAATAAAGATAATTAAGCTGCCAGTTTTGCTCAAACAGAATGAGCTATGCTATAGCTGAAGTTGTTTCAATGACCTTGTGACAGATGCTGCACCACAAAGATTTAACATTAATTTCTGCACAGGCAATTAGCACTTTGGCAACATGTTAAATAATGCAAGTTTCCTCTTTATTGCATCTTAGAGAAGGGAGTCAGTTGAGATAAATAAGTCCTGATTTGTCTGGTCAGCCTAGGCTGACCTCATAACATTTTAGTCCAAGTCACACGTAAGTGCCTCATCTAGATTAAACTATAGTCAAGCACCTACAGCTACATAGATATGGAGTTACACCCCTGTGTGTGCATGCATATTTCCTTTTGAGTGTGGTATAAGTCTGTGAGCAATAGCACTGGCATATCAAGCTATTTCCATTAGTGGTTCAATATTAAAGTTAAAGATCAAAGATGGTTATACTTTATGTACAGCATTTCAATCAGTATGTCTCTGCCTATTTTGGTATTTATTAACTCACATTTGGGAGTCCAAAGAACTTAGCACCTCCTTCAAAGGAATCTTACTTGGAGACAAGCTAGGCAGGCTCTCCATGTGCATTTAAATGGTCTAATTAAATATATCCAGTTTCTCCAACTTGTATACTATACTAGTGTCTGCCCATATTCCCACTTAACAGGAAAAGTTACAGGTTCTGTAGTCACTTTTACAGAAAACTCTACACCAAAACCACCCGTTATTTATAAGGGCATGTCTACGTTTACCTCTGGAGCAATGGATTGCTCTGGGGGTTGATTTACTGCTCTCGTGGAGACAAATCAACCACTGAGCTCTCTCCCATCAACTTGAGTACTCCACTGGAGTGAGAAGCACAGGTGGAGTTAACAGGGGAGCATCAGCAGATGACCTACCACAGTGAAGACACCACAGTAAGTAGATTTAAGTACGTTGACTTTAAGCTATGTTATTCACATAGCTGAAGTTGTGCAACTTAGATCAATTCCCCTCCAAGTGTAGACCAGGCCTTAGAGAGCACAATAGTTAGATGGGCTGCAATTAGCAGTTGAGAGAGCAAATATTTTACCTTCTACCAAGAACCAACAGAAGAAAAAACATTGCTATTTTAGGGGGACAAAGTTTCCAGGCATCAATCTACCATGGTAAATTGACAGGGAGGGGCTTAGATTTTTAGGAAAATCCCTTATGTTCCACGCAGAAGCTCTGTGAGATTGGTTTTAATTTCATTCCTTTCAGCCAAGAGAAGCCAGATGAGAATTAAATTTCACATGATTTTAATTCCTAATGGTCTAGCCCGACTTGCACTGGTTAGATATTAGAATGGGAATCAACTTGCAGTTCCCTATTAGCTAGTAGGCAGCAATTAAACAATCATTTAAATAGAGATTTTCCTTTAATATGTAGGGTGGGAAAGAGTAAACTGCAGCCAAGACAGCATTGTCCAAGATATTGGATGAGTGGGGGTCTCTTAGGAACAGAATACCAGATATAGTTAACTAACTGCTAGTCCCTGGATAGACCTAACTCAACTAGTTATTAGTTTTTCCCCAAAAGCGTGAAGTGGACTTCCCTTTCATTAAAGGGATACACCACATTACCCAAATGGCAGCTTAAAATTGACAAATCATACCTAACCATTTAGAGGGGAAGGTATTTGAAAGAATATTGTCAAACAAGACATTACCCAGAAAGACTTGCCCTAACTTTGAAACAAATCTTGACGCTTTGTAGCATGAAGTCTTCTGCATAGCTACATGCTAAAAGCCCTACACATGACACCAAGACAGAGTTGCTTAAGTCACGATATCACTGAAGATATTGGAAACCATGAGTACAGAGACTTCAAGAAGGAGAACACTGCCTACATTATCTTCTGTATAGGTATGTTGGAGACCTCTTCTGGCAGAAGCTGGAAGAGAGTAAAATGCTTTCATAATCACACCAGCCCACTGGAAATTTTAGTTTCACATTTAGAGGGCTATAGCAATTCATAAATCTCTATATCCTCAACTGAAGATATTAGCAGGATTAAGGCCAGCTGATTTTTCACTCATGGATTACGCATCATGTATATAAAGGAAAGACATCCAGACTGTCTTCTGGGCTTTTAAGTTTCCAGCTCGAGTCATTTTGGCATCACTAATTCAGAATGGAGGATCTGGATCATCTATGCCTAAAGTACATATTTAACATCTACTTCTAGAAGCAATTGTAACTACAATGCTCTAACATTTTAAGCTGTACTTGTTTTAGAAGTGCAGAATACTCAGCTAATTGATCTCTTGATTTATGGGTGAGATGGAACAGTGGTGATCACAGTATTTCTTAAAAAGAAATTCAGACCCACAGTATAGTTTTCTGTCACAGACCCTAATCACCTAACAGGCTTGTTTAGTAGCGCCTTCTCTTATATTGAGCACTGCATTTAAGGGCAGGTTGTAGTATGGTGTTCTAGTTTTAATCTATTACACAAGTAACATTTATTGGAATGGTTAATGTTCTGCTACAAGGAATAAGGGTAGAGGAAAGTGTCATCACAAGATTTGCTTTTCTACCCCAAAATCCCACTAGCTTACTTGTCTAAGACTTATAATGGATAGTATCCTCAAAGGATTAGGCCAAAATTCAAGTTTTAAATAAAGTGATTAAAAGCCACAAAAGCTCACTGTCATTCAGTTGCTATTCAGACTTGCATTGAAAGTGCATTAGTCTATTTACAGGAAAAGGTTTCTACTAGAGGTGGAAGAATGCACATTTCTTTAATACTAGAGCATGAAATTGCATTTTTACATTCCCATGATTAATGTTAGAAATGCAGTCTCAAATCACTGCATTCCCCACTTGTTTTGGGCTTCTGTGGTACAGAACATAGTAAGGAAAAATACACATGGACAAAGTGTTGTACTTAGAACAGTAGGGGAATGCTACATGCAATCCAGAAATGCAATTTTTATGCATGTTTATAACACCCTATAGGAGTTGCTTAATTTTAGAACTCCCATTTCCCATTGGAGATCAAGATTGTACATTGTTACTCACATTCTGAAATTATGAGCAACTCAGTAACAGTGCATACTTTTATAAAAAAGGCACAATATGTAACAGCTTAGACTGCTGTCTTCACAATCTATCAGCAGGGAAAGTTTGGCATGCTCCATCCTTTAGCCAGGCAGACAAGTATTAAATGCTAGAGAGAAAGTCTGACCTAGTCTACATTTTTAGGATTTTTATGAAGGAGTCACACTGTTGTAATTCTGTAATGTATATACCATTATCCAAGGATAGCTAAGAAAGTGACAGTATTGCTGGTTGTTACAATATCTCCAGAATGGATGGCTGGGGTGTCTATCTCCCATGTCACCCCAAATTTGTGGGACCATGAAAAAAACTTAGTTCACTGGCACCACACTGTCTAATGATCTCAGGTAAGACTACATTAGCTCATTCACACTACAGTAGCAGGACAATATTGCTTTTGACTAAGTCTAATGTTGGTAAAAATAAAGCAAGATTGTTAGAAGCTGGACGACTAAACCCATTTTATAGTTAGCCTGCCCTGAACTGAAACTAACCCACTAACAGTTTTCCATTAAGTGTTGGATGAAGTTTTACTAGAACACAGGATGCACTTTCCTTGCCAATAGGTTGCTTTACAGGGGTCCAAGACTGATTAAGGAGAGTGGAGGTCAATCAATGTGGTAATGAACCTCAAGGTAATACCAATTAAAAGATTAACTGTATTGTTCAGCACCTCTGCCCACCTCTCATATATGGAAGTTGTACACAGTAGTCTGAAGGAAATGTTTGCAAAAGCTGAAATACAATTTGAGTTGGAGTCAAAACACTGACTGTTTATGTGCTTTAAAAACAGCCTTTACTTCAAGTCAAGGCTGATATGTTCTAGGTTTTCTATTCCAGTCTTCAAAACTGAATTTTAGACAGATTTCTTGGACCCTTAGATAATAATCACCATGACTTTTCAGACTTAACACACACTTAGGCAGAAATGACTGGCACACAAGACATCATGCTAGCAAAGGTCTCTCATAAAAGTAGTGACCATTTTGTCTACCAACTATACTATTACATACATGAATATTGTCTTCAGTTGGTACAGTCAATAGTCAAAGCAACCAAATGGTCAATGGCATACCAATAAAGGGAGAAGGTTTTCTTCCCGCTGCAGTTACTAAGTTGAAGGTTCAAATTCCCAATTAGCTGTAAAAGTAACTAGGATAGCAAATGGCTATTTCAGTACTTTATGAGATTAGACCATTTTGTACCACTAAAACATAAAATGTCAGGACAAGTTAACTCACCATCTGTTTAAGACAAGAATGCAGGAAGAAAAGTACACAGTCAGTAACAGAGTGAAGAATTCGTTTAAGATTAAACACCAACTAGCTTACAAGTTATTCTGCTTTTCTGAAAGCCCTGGAAGTCTTTATTCCATTGTGGTCAGGTAGATCATGAAATGGTACCAGAAAGCCAAAAGCAACTTAAACTAGCTTAAAGTTATTGTAAAAAAAACCAAAACAAACCCTTTAAGTGTTTATTATATATTCTGCATTCACAAGTTTTAGCACCAGAGAATTTTCACTTAAAAGTTGGCAAAGGTCACAAGACTTAAAGTGTAAAATGTCTATTTAGACAAGTATTTCAGCTTATAGCTAGTGGCTGTCCTTATGTGATTTTAACATTAACAACTTGCCAGACACATTTTAAGTATCTTATATTTTAAGGTTAAAGACCTTAACACACATTTAGACTTAGGACCACTGTACAGCTTCTTAAAATGTATTCTATTCTCACATTTGTTACCCTGTAACAGTAGTCTGATGTGTTCTCTATACATGCTCTGTAAACTTCACTCAGTATGTTGGTCTTGGCACTTACAGGTCTTTTGCTAAAAAGGTTTTTGAAGTTTAAATAGAAGAGTCCAAAGCTTATGGATTCTCCATATCCAGTGCCCTCCCAGTTTCAGGATGGAATGCAGTCATGCATTTCTACAGGGGTTTTGGCTTACTATCACTCTCTGTACACAAGCTTAGCTCAACCTCTTAAATACAAAGACAAATAATGGATACTATAGCCAAGACTATACAGTCCAGAAACTTATGAGACATGCAAGTCCTGTGTAAACTTAAGTTTCACTACAGACTCATATCTGCCTTTTGGCTGAATGTCGCCATGTTTGGTTGCATGGTAGATATTACTGAAATCAACTCACCTTTCAGAGCAATGACTTTAGAAGCGGGATTCATGATGGCACTTTCCGCAGAGATTGGACGTCTGATGGGTGTAGTTGGATCACTCATGTCAATTATCACGACCTGTGCTTGTTCCCCTACTTTCTCTCTGATACAGATGAATTTATCAGATTCCATTGTTAGGGTGCTGAATCCAATGTTCGCTGGGTTAATTCCCAGGTTTTGGAGCTAAACAAAAGAAAGTTGTTTATGCTTTGACAGGTGATGCTCATATAAGCTTCCCTGGAAAGGAGGCATTTCTCCATACTCAGAATCTGAATGCACGCACAAACTAAACAGAATACTGGTTATAGCAGGTTGGAGAGAATCCGCATGAGAAATGTGGTTTTGTTGGTCTTCCACAGGGAAGTGACTGATCAACCACCATCTCAAATGGATTTTTAAAAATAAATCTGAATACTCTAAATTTGTTTCACTGATTGAGAAACTTTTTATCCCAAATTGGGATAAAAAGATTGAAATGTTGGAATTTCCTGAGAGATGTTTTATGAACAGTTCTATTGGATAATATGAACCAAAGCACCAGATGTTTGGTAGAAATAGCTCAGTATTTTTAACTGGACTGTGATTGTGCAATAGTAACTGTCAGCTTACCATGTCTGATATTCTCCAATACGATACTCAGACACTATGCCTCCTTCCATAGACCTGAAGAGCTCTGTTTAGCTCAAAAGCTTGTAATGCCACAGCAGAACTTGGTCCAAAAAGAGATCTCCACCTACCTTGTCTCAATCTCCAACAGGAACAGAACTCTTTAAAAAAAACCACACACCACAAGAACAGAAGCAGCTAGACTGGGTGTTGAATTGCATGGTCTTAGCTCAGGATTTAGAAACTGAGATAAAATGATGCAGTCTCACCTATAAACTACAGGCATTAAGGTAGGATACAGCCTACCTAATGGAGAGCTACTAGCAGCTTGATAACAGAGCTAGTAGTGCAATAATCTTGTGTATAGAAGGTCCACCCTTGACTAGATTTTGGGCACTGGCAAGTAGCAAGGAAGTAACATTAGTAAGGAGACTAAGAGTGCCAGTGGGCTCCCCTGTTGACTTTAGCTTGCGCCTCTCAGCAAGCTGGAGGTCTGGAGTCTGAGAGCGCTGCTGGTGATGGATTTATTGCATTTTGATGAGATGCAATAAAATTGATTGCCAATAGATCACTAACCACTGGATTGGTGGGTAGTGATCGAAGACATAACTCTGCTAGTGGTAGCTTTAGGGTATGTCATGTAGCTTGAGTGTCTTTTCCTGGAAGACTCTTTGGAACTAAGCTCCTTGTTACCAGAACAAATATGAAGGTGCTGAGAAGAGCAACAGAATTTAGGAACTGGAGCGAGACTTATAAATAACCAAAGGACATAGTACAATCACTGAATGTTCGAAGTGTAAGTTTAGAGTGGTAAAGATACAAGGTAGTACAAGAACAGGATTAAGCCAAAGGGAAGTTTCAACTGAAGTTAAGGGGGAAAATTTGAGTGCTCTATTACAGAATAATTTAACAGAATTAGAAGCCTCAGCACTTCTATTCTGACCTAGACTGAATAACGCACTTGGAACTGCACTATATCTGGACCAGACTCACTGTCAATGAACTGTGAGTCTGGGGCCAGTCATGTGTGCTATAGAAAAATCCCAGTCCAAGTTTGAAGAAAGGAACAGCTGCTCGCCCTTGCACCCCCCCCCCCCCCACACACTTTGTTTTTTTAAGTATTGGCTCTGAAGTTAAGCTTTTAGTGCTTTTCTTCAAGTTGCCACACAGAGATGACAACCATTTGGGTCATTAAAATTCAGTTATGGCCAGCTCTGGTTTAGTTTGAGAACAGCCATAAAAACCTCAACTGGGGGAATAATCAAATTCAGAAAAGCAAATAACTGCAATCATTTTCAGTTCTTGATTACTACATACAAATTAATCTCCATGCTACTTGGTCTTCTATTGCTCAAGTAAATAGGTTAACCTAAGCTATTTAGCTAAGAAGTTGAACCTAGAAGCTCGTTAAAGAAATTCTAATTTCAGTAATTGTCTTAGACCAGAAAGCATCACCTATAATTAAATGTTTAACAGTGAAAGGGGCCATTTCAATACTATATCTATTTAATACTCCTTTACAGTTTGCTGTCTAGTGACTCTGGTTACTATAAACTTAAATATCTCCTGTAGACTTTAGCCTTTTAGGTTTAGTTTATAATTTGATTCCTTCTATTGTTTTCTACTTCAGGGCCCATCTTTTTGGGAGAGGTACCCTTAAGCAAGTTCTAGTTTTCATTAATATCTAACACCTCCTGAGGACAATTCTATTTACAAAATACAGTAAAACTATGCGCTACCACCCAAGGGAGCATGCATTTTTTAAACCACAGAACTGACATAGCCAAAAGGCAATGAAAGGCATCATTTGGATTACTTTATAGCATTTATGAAGTCTGCCAAACCCTAGACTGGACTCTTAATGGTCCATCTTGCTAATTGTGAACCAAGTTATCTGGGGTTTCCAAGTCAAACTTTGGGTTAAGTCTATACCCTGCACTAAGTTTCTGTAGATAGCTATTCAGTCTTAGAATGCGATAGTTTCATTGGATACTGTGAATCATCTTTGCCACTTCTGTGAATAACTTGAGAAATTATGCAATTTATTGTGTAGTGAGACATTAGCAGCTGAATTCTTCAAACCCAAGTTGCATTAATTCAGCTTTTTCCCTGCTTCTTACAGGGACAGCCATGGAAGTTGTTTTTGTACAATCCAAGTACCTTATTGAATATTACTTCCCCTCTATTACGCTAAAACAGGATGCACACAGTTTAGTAGCAAATCACATATCACAAAATCTTAACCTAACTTCATGACATATCATGCAAGATGTGTGTTTCAATCATGCTATTTAGCTATGAAGTGAAGAGACAGGGAAAAATTCCATCTTAGATTAGATCTGCTCTGTCTATTCTTGCTTAATTTGATGTACGTAAAATATTTGAGCTAAATTAGTTTATGCTGGCTACCTTCTTTGCAGACAAAAATAAAAGAATTAGTTCCTAAAAGCTGCAAGGATGCATAGTCAAGCATTCCAGTGTTTTTTCCATCCTTATCTGGATAAATAATCTCAGCATGGTGTCAAATATCTGTCAAGTTTACCTAATACCTAGTTAATATTGCATCTGACTTGCTAAACACCTGTAATTTCAGTCCTAGGTCACTATGTGCTCTGCCAAACATTTTCTTTTTTTTTTTTTTTTTTTTTTTAATAGTCATTGGGTTTGATAATGTGACTTGAGGTCCCTTATTGGCAAAGTTGAGACCAACCACACACAATAGCGCTGTATGTAGATCATATTAGTCTGTCACCAAGAGACTAAAGTGTAACTGTGTTAGGTCCCAAAAGGAAAGTCTTGAGAACCTGTGGTTTACTCAGAGGCCTATGCATGTACCATGAACTATTTAGAGAAGACTTGTCATTCTCAATCCCATTTCTCCTTCCACACCTTTTCCCCTACACTTTAATGTGGGGGTGCATGTTTTTACACAGTTGGGTGAAGGCACAGTATGTACACTCTTTTGCACGTAGTAGTCAATAAGGACTGAATGTTTTTGAAAAATCCATTGTTAATTTCTTCCCATTATAAAGCTATTGTATGCCATAGAACTAAAGCAGTTAGTGTCCAGTAATTTTTCTGGACTTTATACTATCTATTCTGTCGGCTCATCCTAATCAGGTTAATGCCCCCCAGATAATGTTTAAATCTAAATTGATGGTAAGACTAATACTTGCCCCCAGAAACTACCAGCAATAGTCAAACTTTAACGCCTTAGACATTCAGATTTATCAGGTTATTGTGAAATGCTCTACTGGAGTGGAGGGTCAGAAAACAATAGTGTGGTACAGGGGTGATACTGAAGTAAGAGCCTACAAGCATTTCAATTTAGCTTTTAGATATGGTGAAGGGGTATAAAGTGATCAGTTTAGTTTGTCAGGCTGCACTCTATACTTGCTTATTTCCTCCTCTTCCCCTAAATATTGGAGTTTTAGGGGAGATTTGTCCACAGAATTTTGAATATGGTGAAGTACCTCCTCTGTAGTCATAATTTATAGTATGGTGATTCAAGATTATAAAATCCTTGAAATTTGGACAATGGTGGGATCTAAGCTCTAAATACACTTCTGTAGAACTGCTACACACTGTAAATATTTAGTACTGTTTGCATACAAGAAACTAATTCTAACAGAAGCTTAAGTCCATCCCTACCCTCTTGCCTCAAAAAAGGAAGCTATACAGAACTGTCAGACTCCATCATGCTGTGCTCCAACAGCTTAAGGCAATCACCTTATGAACCACCACCAAAATAGGTAAGAATGCTGCCTCTTGATTGCTGACTAGGCATCAAATCTCTGTACATTTGTTACTGCTTGGTGTTAAGTGACAATTTCAGTTCAGTCTCTTCTCCTATGCAACCAAAACCCAATGCTTATGCCAGAAAACTGAATCAGTTTACTTGCTTAGTTTAGTAGAAAGATAACTTATCTTTATTATGCTTCACATGCTCTGTAGTAAAGAGCAAAGTAAGTCACTCAGAGCAATCATGACCTCTTGGACAGCATAAAGTGCCTAAGATCAGAAGTATGAAAGTCAGAACTATGCTTACTAAAATTTAGGATACATTAACATTTAGTTAAGTTATGTTTCTTGGAAACATGAATTTACAAGTTGCAAATATTCTTTGAATACTTTCCTCTGAGGTTAAATATTTAGCTGCAGTAGATTCATGAAAGCCTTGCTCAGTCTAGTGCCACTATTGCTCATCTTGAGTCACAAGCGTGCTGCACAACTAACTCCTGCAAAGAGCTTGCAGACAGAGGCTCTGGTCAGACAATACAATTGTCATTTCCACCCTACTTGTTTAGAAAAATATGCAGGCATATTGGTGTACTATTGCTTTATAATGAGAACAGGGGAACTTCAGAATTTGATATGGCATGTGTCAAGATCCTCCAGCATAAGAGTCCCACAAAGCTCATGTACAAGATTAGGTTCAGTTCTTTAGTAGAAAAAGGATGTTACTAGCCAATAGGTTGACAGACCTAAAGTTAAATTTGAGCTACTACCCACACTCCTTTCTTACCAGATGCTGAGCTTGACAAGCCAATTTGTGGCAGCCTCATCACTTAAACACAGAGCTCTCAGACCACCCCCATCAAATCTGCTCAGGGGGCAGTTGATAGTTGATCTTTGACCCCACTTGCATGTGAGATCCTCTCACTGGCCTTGGGTGTGAAGGCATGCGATAGTGAAGCCAGAATGCAGTACAGTATTCTGCTGCAGAGTAACAGAGGGCTAAACCAGATTATCATAGGGAGCAAACTCTGAAGTGCTGCCGATTTGCTTAGATTAAGATTGTGATGTGACAACCTTTGCCAGTTTTCACTATCCACAAAAATGGTTTTATATCCAAGTTTATAGGATGATCAGTTAATTTATTACCATGTCAGTTTATACTACATTGTCAGAGCTACACTTGTGAACTATAGATATCTTTCACATTTAATTTGCGTTGTGTTGGTAGTTCAGCATTCACATGGGATTTTAGACCAATATTAACTATTATTGGAATGATCACTAGAATCCTCCATTAGATTGCTTTAGGCACATTATATGTATATGCTGCATCTGGGTAATGGGATACAGAACCTCCTGCTGTCAACCAAAGATGTCACAGCAGATTATTATCCTGTCAATGGCATTTCAGCAGCTTCAGAGGTCTGTTTGGGCAGTAGGGTATCTGTGACAATTAAGACAGAAGTGTTCAATGCAGTAGTGATGACAACTTCAGTTATGTTTCTGCTCCATGTAATAGTTCTCAGTGTCATAAATTGGAGAAATCTGATTAGTTTGATTTTATCACAAGTGATGATACTTTGACAATCCAACAAGCTCTTGTTGTCTTATTCTTAACTGGTGTAAAACTGCAATAGTGAGGTCATGTGTAATGTGCAGAAGGTGCTATATATGCTTTTACAGATAGTTTAATAGACCAAAGGTTGAAGAAAGCAGTTCAGGAGACAGATCACAAATTACGTTGGAAGATGTTATTTTGAGGGATTTAAGAAGCCTCCCACACCAATTCTTGAAGGAAGAGGATTTGCAAGGTACTGTTCCATATGCAAGTCCATTCAACACACCACCATGGCTACATTATAGCTACATGAAGCTGCTGCTGATTATGTTCAATAGCCTACCCTAGTAGGTCTTCTGGTCAGTTTCGCCCCCACCCTTCTAAGGCAGGCTACATATTGTTGAATTATTTTTGACTCAGCCCATTTCCTTCATTTTTTCCTATTTACCCATTTCTAGCTATGTACAATTCCCTTTATAATGTTTTCATTAACTCTGATTAATGAGTTTACACCCTCTCTTGCAGCTGGTAATATTTCAAGTTTCTCTAGAGATGCATCTTTTCACCTATATTTCACCACCATTCACAAAAAATGTTTTCTTTGAGCAGGATTACAGTAATGTAGACTAACCTCATACTAGAAATGCATTGAAGCAAGTTAAAGCTATGTTTTGCTAATATTAAGTATTGTTTAATCATCTTTTAGAATTACTCATGCCTGAAGTGTTACATCAATCATAAGTGGCCAAGTCAAACATCCAGAAGTAATGCAAAGTAAAGTGTACAATTACAGATAGCATTTTTTATGGTAGGCTAGAAGAAAGTTTAGTACTATACAATAGCCCTATTAAAAAATCAAAATAGTACTCTACACCATGTCATAATATCCACTGCCCCAAGTCTTTCACACATTGTGTTTTGGCATTAGGGGGCAGTTAGTGAATTGACTGCTCAGAGCACTTTTCTCCAGAACTTGTAAATTCATGCAAGTTCATGATCAAACTTGGCAAAAGGATTTTAATCCAGTTTTGAGTGCAATTAACAAAATAGGAGCAGAGGCTTTATTTTCTCCAATGAAATTGCCTCTTATCAATAGAGAATTTTTCTTCAAATATGTAGAGTTAGTTATTCAGTTAGCTCTGACTTTCAAATTAATACCTAACAACCCCTTCATATATGAAGTTTTACCTACTATGTACTTCAAAGTTTAAATGGGTGACTATTCAGAAATAGTTTAATATTGTTTGCACTCAATCCTGTCTCCACAGTAACAACTGGTTATCTAAAAAAGGCTGGCAATAACAGAAAGGGAGCCAGTCAGACAGGAAGGAGAGGTAATTTGAGACAAGTGTGCTTGCACACAATTTTAAACACTTTCCTCGCAAAATAAAAAAAAAAAAAAAAAAAAAGCGCCATTCAGGAGCACCTTCTAGTTTAGCTCTCTCAAATAGAGACGTAACAGCAGACAAGAATCTACATATAGAGGCACACTTATAAGTACGCCTAATTTTGGGAAAGTTGCATTTAATCAATTTGTCCATACCAGACCATTCCCACTTCCTGCCTCAGTACTATGTTCAAGCGTACATGAACACAAACCATGAAAAGCTAGTTGGGATAGAAAGGGTTTGCTCCCTTAATGTTAAGCAAGCAGGAAAAGGGAGAGAGCCTGAAGGAAGTTTGTCAGTTTCTGACCCATCCTTCCCATTTTAACAATAAACTGCATTTCAAAAGAAGGCACAATATTAACAGTAAAACAGAGTTTTAAGAGCTCAGTAAGGGGAAACAAAATGTAAGTTTAAACACAAGTAAGTCTAAATATTCTCTACAGCATCTTTTAAGTAAAAAAAAATCTGTACTGTGACAGACAATTGACATTTTGAAATAGATGCTAATTTGACAGAGACAGTGCAAAGACCACAGCACTTGCCAAGTCCATTTCCTGTTCTCTCATTCATTTAGTGAATGCCTTTAATCCCTGCCTTGAACTGCCACTTCAGAAGCAGCTATTCTCCCTCACTTTTAGTTTACAAAGTCCATCCTCCCCAATCACCAATTAATAGAAAAATATATTATACGTCACTGCTGTAGATTCCCATTATTCAAGCATGTTTGCCCTGTTACATTCATTGATATTTTCCAATGCTGCCATTATTCTTTATGCAGAAAGAGAAAATAGCTACAGATTACTTTCAGGGAGGGTTTTAATGTTACTTTGTAGGCAGGTGAGCAGCTTCCAAGTCCAGATTTATTTTATTTTTTGCTCCTCATCTTGCAAAATCCCTCCCAATTTGCAGCACACGCTGCAAGGTCCCTCCAGCAATCCCTGAAATCTGGAAACTGATGATTATTTATGAAACACAGCAGTGTAAAAGTAGGGATCCCACCTAAACTAAAGCTCCTGCCCACAGCAACAAATAATGCCAGTCCTAGTTCCTTATACTACTCTAGCGATGGAGAAAGCCAACAAGCAGCTCTGAGACCTCCCCCTTCAACCCTAAAAAGAGAGAGTCACTCAGGCAGCGAGTGACTCTGCACAAATAGCACAGGCTGCAACAAAAAGAGAGAGAGACAGAGAGCGAGCAATGAATGAGGGGGCCCAGCTCCAGAGCCCGCACCTGAAGCGGACTTGACTCCCACTCCCCACAAGCGGGCTTCAACCCAAGCCCTCGCCTGCATTAGTCTAAAGCAGGGATATTTGTGCAACGACGTGGGGAAGCCTAGCCGAAGAAGCAGGCGCATTCTGTGTGTATCACCCACATGGTCCCTCCTGCAGAGAGTGAGCCTGAGGGAATTGCAGAGAGAGACCCCCCCACACACACACACACCCTAACAGCTACTGGCCCCTCCACGGCGGGGGTCTCCGCTCCCCATTTCCTCACCCCGCCCGTTACTCTGGCCCCTCCAGGGGGTGGGGTGGTCTCCATTCCTCCCTCACCCCCGCACAGAGGCTCCCCTCAGAGCAGTCTCGAGAGCAGCCTCGGCCGCCGCCCCACCTCTCCGGCCCGCAGCCCCCACCCGCGGTGCCGGGCAGAAGGAGCTCGTGGGCTCCCCACCCAACCCCGGCAGGCCCCGCCGCTCACCTGGAAGTGCTCCTGGAAGCGAATAGGCAGGATCTGGGCCATGGCTGCGCACAGCCCATGCAGGGTGCCCGGGGCAGAGGCGCAGGACCCGGCCACGGCGGGCAGAGGAGCAGGCAATGCTGCACCCCGTACGCACACAGGCAATAAAGAGGCGGGGGTGGCGCAGGCGCAGAGCGGCGCTCGAGGATCCCAGCCCCAGCCCCCTCAGCTCCTTTTCTGACTAGGACCTCGGGCCCACTCACCCCGTTCGGGATCACTCCGCTCCTCAGCCTACTGGGGTCTCCAAACAAATAGTCCCTTCACTAGCTGCCTCACACCTCCGCCACCTTTCTCCCGCCATCTCCCATTCCCACTGGAGGGGGGATAAAGTATAACCGCGTTAATAACAGGACTGTGGAGGGTCTTCATCCCCTAAAGAGATGCACGATCCAGAAGAGATTAAGTCAGTTGACATGCCCTAGGTATCCTTCCGCAAGATCCTGGGTCCGGTCATGCCACAAAGTGTCACATGACTTGACCACCCCAGCTGGTCCAGGATCCCCGCAGTGGGACCAGGCTCAGGGATGCTGCCCAGGGCAGACCTCTCACTCCAGCAGAGCTGCCAAGGCCCCCTCGTTTTGGGGGTATAGAGGCTCTTTTCTTTTCCATTAATGTTGATTACCCCTATGGTAGGGCGCAGATTGCAGTTGCCTTTATTGTATGGCAGTTTTCAAAAGCTGCTCCTCTCCCTGTCCCACCCCATCCCTGTGTATTTTATGGAGATTTTTCAAATCTTATTGGCCCCTTTCTCTTTAAATCTCCCTTATTGTCACAGCTGATCTGTCAGCAGCAGCAAGAGGGTTTTCCTTGTGATTTAATACTAGGGAAATTCATTTCACACACACACACATTGGCAAAAAAGAAAGAAAAAACTTGGGGTTGGCAAAACACACCCCTATCCCTTCCAAGTCTGTAGAGTGGGTGATCAAATTGTTCATAAGCAGAATTCCCTCCGCTAACCCATAAATCTTTCTCACAATATCTACATCCTGTGTATTATAAAGGCAAAAAAAAAAAAATCCCTGCCAGCAAACTATTAATCCACCAGCCTCTATTTTTTCAGAATTCAAGCAAACAGCTTGTTTTTCAAAGATACTGACCCCAACTCCGATTGAAGTCAATGAGTGCTAATGGCACTTAATGTCTGTGAAAATCATGCCAAAAACTGGGTGTATCCCATTCAGTGTGGTACGGTGTTCGCTTTTTGTGGTAGCTAGGGCACCGACAACGTTTCATGAGCTTGGTACAGCATTAAATACAGAGCCTGGGTTATTTCGCTCAGCTAATAGTGGCTTTGGCTATTAAAAGTGGAGGTTGAGTCATAGTTGGAATCCCTGGTGTCCCCAACCTTCCTTGGGGCAGGGTAATTAAATTGGTAGCATGCTATGTCAAATAATGATGCTACATTAAAAATGTGGCTCAATAGCTTTATGACCAATTATTATGTTAAGCACCCTGTGCATAAGTATTTCCTTTTTCTTTCCCTCTCCCCCTCAGTTGGTTGATTATCATCAGCTGGTAGAGAGGTAAATAATAACATTGATAGCTATCGTATTCATGCTCAGCTGCAGTAATCAATTTTATGCTTTGGGATGAATGCTGATCACTTAAGGGTGCTAAACTGATGCAGTTAAATAGGTCCAAAAGCTGTGTGTAAATAAATCCACATGCAGGACATTGTCCATTGATTCACATAAATCATATATTCCTAGTTGTATCTGCCTGACCACTTCCCACACATTCACACTGTTGATGGTAATTGCCAAACTCTAAGGGCTGGTGCTCCCACCTCTGTTCACCAGATAGCGATTTTGGAGGGTGCCCATTCCTAGCCCCTAAATTTGAAGCTAGCCAGCTTTGGTAATTTTTTTTTTTTTTAATAGGAATTCTTTAGGTCACTAAAGTGGCACAGTCATGGCTGCTGCATGATCAGCATGTTTAATTTCTTTCGGCCTCTCTTATTGCACATCAAGCTGATTGGAATCAAGGGGCCTATGATTTATCATTTACAGAGAACAATACTTGAAATCTTCAGGGTTGGAATCATAGGTGTGCAACATCAGCCATTTTACAAACAGAGAAGGGACTTGACTCATTTTGAAAGTTACAGTTTAAAGAAACTAGTAAAGACAAACTTGCTGAAATTTGTCTTAGTGAGTTTATAAATACTCTCCAAAATGCAAACAAGTCCAAAATATGCATTAATGTAATTTCTTCTAGAGTCTACTTCTAAACTGCATACTATGCCCAACCCTTATTATGGTGCTATGACGCCTGAGGACTGACACAGGCAATGTAAATCAGGGACTCAAACATTTGGGGAATCTCAAGAATCTCAAGCTTAACAAGCAGAAATAACTTTATTACCAAAGATTACAGATAAGCAAATATTTATGTTTAATGACAAAGACTTTTAAAATAAATGGGCTCTTTTAGTCTCTTTCTGCTCTTCAATCCAGTTTCCTAATCCAGCAATTACCTAATGCCCAATACCGATGGACACTACCAATTAGCCAAGTCCTCCTGATTCCAGCATTCCATTATTTTTCTTGCTAAATGGACACCATCCAAAACACCATGCTCAGTGTTTAATAGTTAAGAGAAAAACCATCTTTCTTCATGTGGGCTCTGTTGCACAGCTCTCTGTGAGTCAATTACCCTTCCTACTGGGCTGCTGCTTTGTTGGGAGTACTTAATGGTCTAAGCATCCGATTTTTTAAATACGGTAGACTCTCGATTATCCAGGATGATAGGGAAAAATTTAATCCCGGTTAATAAAATCCTGGTTAATCACCATCCATAGGAAATATGGGGTGGGGGGAAGTGGTTCGCTGGCTGCTCTGCGCTGAAGGGGGAATGGTTGGTTTGCCAGATGAACTGTGCCAGGGGTGAGAGGTTGGTTTGCTAGCCACCCTGCACCTGGGGGAAGGGGGGTTTGGTTCCCCAGCCGCCCTGCACCCTGTTGGCTACAACTAGCCAAGTCCAAGTCTACTGTACATAGACACTCTACTTGCAGACATTATAGATCCTATGCTACTTTTTATAAAGGTAAGGATTTACCCTGGTGTGTCTGGCTAGAATTTCCTGTCCTCTCAACCCCTGTGCACTATGCTGTTGTGGGGATGGTCTGCTTTCCACTCCAGAGATGATAGCATTTCAGAGATGGGGACAGCGATACTTGTGTGTATGTAATTTGAGATCCTTTAGGAGAAAGGCATTATTGGCATGATCCAAAGTCTACTGAAGTTTGTTGAAGAGTTTCTGTTTACTACAATGCACTTTGGATCAGGCCTTATGAATATAATCTATTATTACTGCTACTGTTTAACTCTTGCTCTCTGATTCCCCTTCTAAAATACAGTCACTGCCCCTTCCAGATTGTAGACAGCATAGAGCTCTGCAAAAAAAAATTATACTGTGGATGGAAAGGCCAATAATCATTCACCAAACTGCTTCCTCCTCAGTTTTGGGGCATCTGCTCTCCTCTGGATGCAGCTTGTTCTTTGGCCTGTAGGGTGCCAATCTTTCACAACCCTAGAAGAACAGCATTTATGCCTTGGAAGAGCTTTTATTTAAATGGAGAAGCTAATAGCACTACAAAACACCTCACTCTCCTTCCCAAAAAATCAGCCATCTAAGTCTCTTTTCAGAAGATTCATATACCCCATTAAAATGTTCCTTCTTGAGTTCTCCCTTCACCACAACTTTTCAGGGTTGCTTCATAGCTAGAAACTGTTTAATTTGCAGATCTCTAGTTCCCTTTGCTAGTCTGATGACAGATATAGCACTCATAAATTTCCTCGGTAGTGTGTATGATTGCCAATGCCTTCTACTGGACAGAATGTTAGACTTCCTTGAGCGTGAAGTCCAAATTCTGACTTGAGTGTTAGGAGACTTCAGAAGCTGAGGATCTTATTTACTCTCTCTGCTTATGAGCACAAAGTTCTAGGAAACAGCAGCATGTGGTACAGGAACGACTACTGAATCTTTGGTGGATGTGGATCTGTTTCCATTCACATTGTAACTGACCTTTTAGAGTCAATATGATTGTTGGGATTTTAGCAAACAGAAACATTAAAATCTCAGGAAAGTAAAGTGTGCCCGTGCTTTATGATACTCCCATGTTATGATACAGCAAGGATCAATAACATCATAATAGTTCCAAAGTTTCTGTTCTAACACCTGCAAGAAACAAAACATGCTGTCCTACTTAAGGAGGTCCACCATTCATTTCAGGATCCAGTTCAAAATTGCCTTGCTTGTTCTTAAAAATCACCTCCCTATTTGTAAAGACTTATTTCCAGCCTATGTCCTGGAGACTTGGGAGCCCTCCTTTTTTCTTCCACTTGTCTAGCACTTGTCTCTTCTCTTTCCTTCTCCAGAAACTCATTACTGCTGATTCAAGAACTTTCTCCTCTGTGTATCTCCAGCTATCTAGCAAAATTAATTTGCTCTCCAATTAATTGCAAACCACCACTGGAAAGTTAATTTTCTTCCTTGCTTCTACTACTCTCCTCCTCTGGTCTTATTTACTACTATTATTGAATGCTATAATTTTGTCTTACCCTTGAAGGCAGGAATACTCGAGCCATGACTCTGGAGACCTGTAAGGCATTTCAGGAACCTGTGAGGCTCTCTTCTAAGGTTTCTAGAGAGCATTGTGCACAATCCTGACAACTAGCTGTTAGTTTAATGGTCTAAAAACAACTTGGAAATTAAAGATACTGTGATAGGATAAAAGCTGACATGCATTCTCTCTGTCATACATATACACACATACATATGTTTAAAGAAATAAATGCAAACGAACATATGCTAGTGTGCTCACTCTCCTCTTTTTTTTAAAGTTTAATTCCAAGCACAATATTGGTACAGCTCACTTTATGAACTGATACCATTACATTTTTTCAGGCACACTCAGTCAGGCAAAGCTCCAGCTCAAAAACGTTCATAACTGTCATATTTGACAATCTTTGATGGCGTTTAAAGTCTAAGCAAATAGCCATAGCTCTAGAGCCAGTCACAATGCAGGCAGTAGCTATGCAAGCACCCCGCACAGAGCTGGTTCCATGCTGGTATGTAATTCACTCATGACTTGCAAGCAATGTCTCTGACTTTCCTCCCAGAAGCATTACAGCTTAAAGAGCATATCTTCATCCTGCTTTGTACAATGCACTGACATGCAGGCCCACTGTAGTATTAGCGCTATTGTTTGGTAATTTGTCACTAGACCCTAAACTGTTTACAAGCTCAAGGGCTTGCAGCATAGATCCTGAATTACTGGCATGGCTGTGTATTAGGCTGCTGAAATTGCAGCTTCTGTGTCCGGGCCTTATAAAACAGAGGTCTACTGAACAGTGATGCAAAACAGAGTGACGGGCATGGGAGTCAACATCTGTGTTCAAAATCACAACAGCTGGGTCATGGCCACTCACTACATCAATCCTTTTAGAAACTGGATTCCACCAGAGTGTTTGTTAAACCTGCCCTTTAAAAATATAACTAATGAAAATATATGAAGTGGCTAATATATCTCAAGCACGCATCTCTAGCTAATTCTTCTAGATCTAAAATGACAGAATGCCAGCTACAGTTACAACAGACTGGGTGAAGAGCTGGCAAAGCTGAGCAGTTAAATACAGCTCAGGAAAAGAAGTGGAAGTGTACATTGAAGGAGCGTCTGTTTTCTACCATTGATAAATAGGTGATTTGTGAAATAATATATATATTAGGAGTTTGGCTTGTGGGAGCCCGATGTGTCTAGTGTTTGATGTTGGAATCAGAGGTTCTGGATCAAGTGTGTGGCTGAACACAGACACTCGGGGAGTGAATTATGTGCCAGCAGACTGTTTGTGAGCAATTCAGGGAAGAGCTGCAACCAGCAGGGAATCGTAAGGCACTCCACGTTGCAGGGCTGGTGGTGACAGCACCTCACCATTCTGGATTGCACCCTGTAAGGTCACAAGTACATCTTCTATCTTCCAGTATAAGATACATAGAAAACTGTGATGGGTAAAAAAAACTGGGTAACTTCTACATTTTACCATATCTCCAAACAGGATGGAACCCTCCAAGCTAATGGGAAGAAACAAGACCTCACCATAAACAGAGTCTACATGTCTTTTCCCTTTCTCCAACATCATTTGTGGAATAGCATTCTGTGTCACTTCTCACTGTACCTCCTCCATACCCTGCACCTTAATAAAACTCACTGTCTAGCTACAGAACTGAATCTCTTTTCTATAATTTATCCTAAGAATCCCAACTCAGAGCTAAGTCTTTCTCACACAGATTATTCTCAAGGAGGCTCAGCAGCTAGGAAACTATTACTGAGTTTTGATTTTGAAGAAGTTTCAAGCCAATCTGCCAAGGAAGAATAAAATTGAGTTAAGCAGCGATGTGTGATGAACATCCCCACACAGGGCTAGCCTATACACTCTTAAAAAAATGTCTCCCACATTCTCGCACCAGTGATAGAAATACAATGGACAAGGCATAAGTGTTTTAGCTACTGTGCATCTAGAGCTGCTTTGAGCACATATAGATGACAGTGATTAAAAGGTCCGCACTCCATCGATACTAGTGCTTTCAGTATTATTAACATTGCTGGTAGCAGTGGCACAAAAAGGAAAAAAACATTAGTGCAGACACAGCCTAACCAAGATATTGAGGCAATTTACTACAAAAGTCTCTTTAAAAATATTTTTTACTTCTAAAACAGTTCTTGGAAGGTCTTGCTTTTTGAAGAAATCACAGAAGGTATGATTCTGTGACATCAGGCATGCAAACCTCGGTATTTGGGATGTTTCAGAATGAGCAGTGCTTCAGCAAGCGAGGATGTGCAATGCTAATTTCAGAAAGGGGAAAATATTTTTCAAGGGCTAGTTAAAGCATTTATTTGATGAATATCCTCCAAAGCCTGGTGAATGGAGCTGGGCAGAAATCTGTACTTACCTCAGTCTTCATTATTGTTTTGTAGTTCACCTTTAAGGATGTGGTTTGGCTGTTGTAGGAGCTAGCTCACCATTACTTTTCCAACTCTACTACTCAAAATTTCCAGGCAGGTGACTACATGGCCAGGATTTCATGCTTATTTCCACTCTCCCTCATGGAAGATGGATCTGAGAATTATTTGTTTCAATTATTTGTTTAGAGCTGTCAAGTGATTAAAAAAATAATTGCAATTAATCACACTGTTAATAGAATACCATTTATTTAAATATTTGTGGATGTTTTCTACATTTTCAAATACATGGATATCAATGACAACACAGAATACAAAATGCACAGTGCGCAGTTTATATTTATTACAAATATTTGTACTTTATAAAAGAAATAGTATTAAGTGAACTGAAAAATACAAGTACTGTAGTGCAATCTCTTTATCATGAAAATTGAATTTACAAATATAGAACTTTAAAAAAACCTACATTAAAAAATAAAAATGTAAAACTTTAGAACCTACAAGTCCACTGAGTCCTACTTCTCGTTAACCTCTTCACTCAGACAAACAAGTTTGTTTACATTTAAGAACATAAGAAAGGCTGTACTGGGTCAGACCAAAGGTCCATCTAGCCCAGTATCCTGTCTACTGACAGTGGCCAATGCCAGGTGCCCTGGAGTGAGTGAACCGAACAGTCAATGATCAAGTGATCTCTCTCCTGCCATCCATCACCCACCTCTGACAAACAGAGGCTAGGGAGACCATTCCTTACCCAGCCTGGCTAATAGCCATTAATGGACTTAGCCTCCATTAATTTATCCAGTTCTCTTTTAAACTCTGTTATAGTCCTAGCCTTCACAGCCTCCTCAGGCCAGGGGTTCCACAGGTTGACTGTGCGCTGTGTGAAGAAGAACTTCCTTTTATTTGTTTTAAACCTGCTGCCCACTAATTTCAATGGGTGTCCCCTAGTTCTTCTATTATGGGAACAAGTAAATAACTTTTCCTTATTCACTTTCTCCACGCCACTCAATTTTATACACCTCTATCATATCCCCCCTTAGTCTCCTCTTTTCCAAGCTAAAAAGTCCTAGCTTCTTTAATCTCTCCTCATATGGGACCCATTCCAATCCCCTAATCATTTTAGTTGCCCTTCTCTGGACCTTTTCTAATGTCAGTCTGCTCACACACTTCACAGTCTATCTGTTTTCTTTTGATGATAGCTGTGCAAAGCACCAGAGAAATTCACTTTAGAGACACGATGGTAGCTGATGTTTATTTTGATACTTCTGACGAGTTTCAATATTTTCCATCTTTCACTATATCCCAACATTGTCTTTAACTGCTTCTTGTCAGCAGATTTTCAAGTTAACCCTCCCGGCTGTTCTCTCCCAGCACCTTCATTATTTGACAACACTCCAGTCATGATATACTGCAGAAAGAGTTATCAAAATGGGAAAGCAGTTGATAAAATTCAAAATAAAAAAGAGTGAGGTAGGGCTGTTATAGTACATGGCCAATGGCTAACTGAATACTTTAAAAATCATCACAGAAAGAGAATAAGAATAGATCTCAAGAATGAATGTCTTTTCTCTGCTAAGACACCTCGTTTTATATATATCCCCAATAAAAGACTCAAGAATTTCAAAGTTTCACATCAAGTTTCAGATCAAATCTTTGAACTGTTCAAATTTTATTATATGCCATTATTCCCAGGGAGTAAAGTTGAAAGAGAACCACAAAAGGTCAAAAGAACAACAACAACAACAACAACAAAAATACGTTCTCACAAGAACTGTCCCCACGGTATGGACACTTACTAAGCCTGGGAGAGAAAGAAGTTTCCTTAGAGATTATTGAAGATGCTCCAAGATACCAACAAATACAGGCCCTGAGTGACTCAGCAAGTAAGTCTATGTGTCCATCTAAGGATGCGAATAACCCAATTGATTTGTATTGTACTTTCCACATGGTGAAAGTTAGGCACATGCTGAATTAGGGTGACAGGTTACTGCCTCCTTCATCTCTGTTAAAGGGGCACAGTCCAGAACATAGCATTATTCCATATTAATCAGTGAACTTTGTTATTGCCTGGTAGGAGCCTAAAGATTCAGCTGAAACCATGTGATACACATGGGGAAGGGTTACGCTCTCGTCCCTTGAACACAAGTGAAACCTTCAGGCTTCTGAGAGCTTGCCAACAAACCCAGCACTGGAGCACACTAGCTGGAGTGGGACATAGTACAGTCCAGATGCAGATCAGTAAAACATTTTTTTTTAAATTGTTTATTTTGCTTATGGAGATTGTTGAAAGGAAATGCCTTTCCAGAAATTCTAACCTAGAAATGCTAGAAAAGTCATTGCAGCCAGAGTTTCTATCCACCTGGGAATCGTCTTCATTTCTTTTGCTTTCATCTTGTGTGATGAAAGCCCAGCTACAGTACTGGTCTCCTCAAAAGAAAAGCTAGGCAGTAATTGTGGCTGAAGAACTTTTTCCCCCAGACACCACAGCCTAACCACCAACTGTTCAATGAGCTAACACAGCACAGGGCTTATTGAGAAGGGATCCAGCCAATGACAGATCAGCATCTAGCACGGATAGCTTTCTAGCTAGCTAGCTAGCTAACTATGGCCACTATCACAATAGCATCCAAGTACCTCCTGATCATTGATTAATTTAACCTGACACTACCCCTGTGAAATAGGGGAATATTACAATTTTCATTTTACAGAAAGAGAATTAAGGCAAAGAAGGATTTGTCCAAGGTTACACAAAGAAACTGACAGAACCGGGATCTGAACCCCAGGACTCCTGAATTCCAGCCCACTACCTGGGCTGAGGAGACTTCAGACTCAAGGGAGGTGTAGAGGGAAGAGAAGTCTATTTATCAGCACTGGGGTAAGGTGGGTAGGTTCAGTGAAGGGAAGGAGATAAATATTGGGATGAAGAAATAGGGGGGAAATCTAAGGGTCACAGTGCAGAGATACAGGGGAAGAGAAAGTAAGGTATAGGGACAGGGTTAAATTAGAGGAGGAGAGTACAGAACTAAAGTGACCATAGGAAGGGATTAAATGAGTAAATAGACAGGTGTTGATGAAACACCAACAAAATACATAAACATTACGCATTGTTTGTTTTACATAATGTTTGTCTGTTTTACTTTAAACACTTCTAATAACAAGTGTGGGTACAGCTTTTATGAATAAAGGCATACGATAAAACATTTTTAAATGAGAGATTGAAAACATCTCATGAAACATCCTCTCTTTCCCCGACTGCTGTGTGCATGCATGTTATCTATTTAGATTATACACTCATAAGGGTAATGTCCAGCTCCTCCTAGGGACAATGGAAATTTTGGTTACATTATTTATAAATTCCAAGCCCTCTCCTCTCCCTTCCTTGCCATGATGAAGGAAAAAAACCCAGAGTGTCCCAGTAGCACATTTCACATCTCTGTTGTCCCAACTGCTGTGAAAAGCAGGATGTCAGGTGTACTGACAAGACCAACCAAACACTGTTGGTCTTGCTTATAGAGTGCTGGACTCATCTTTGGATAGAACTGATTTTCCATAAACAGGAAAATCTTATTTACAAATAAACTAATTAAGAAAGATATATGAACCAAGAAAAACACAATTAGGATGTCAATGAGGTTAGTTCTCCTACAAGGCATCAATGTGAATCCATTTGCTAGGGACCTCCAATCTGTCTACAGCATAGTCACAGCCAGATTGTTTTCCAGCTAGCCCTTTATAGCTGGTGCAGAGCTACAAAGTTAGTGTAGTGAGGCATTCAGACAGCTTCCTAATAAGAGTTTGGCAGCCATCTTATTTTGGCCTGCTCTCTTAAAGGGTTTCCTTTACCACAACACGGCTACCTCTTGGAAAACTGAATCCTTGGCTTTCTTGGAAGTGAGAAAGGGAAAGGGAAGTGAAGGAGAGATGCTGATGCACTTATGTAGGCAAAAAATGTAATAATTGTCCTTTTGGAAAAAACAGATACCCTAACCTCATCTGTCTCTTTTCTTCCTCCTCCTCCCCCTTCTTTCTGATCATCTTCCTTAACCCCCTCGCCCTCAACCACATAAACCTCCAGGAAAGAGGGAATTCTCCTGTTTTCATTATTTTCAGTGTGCCTTTTCCCCAGAGGAACAGATGATTTATAGGAAAAGGGAGAAAATACCTGGCCAGCTATAAAGAAAATACTCCCATATCTTCACAGGAAGCCAGATAGAGTTCTTCCACAACTGCTAGAATTAAGTTTGCATGTAAGTACAGTGAGCTGAGATCCAGAAGAGACTACAGTAATGGTGCTTCTAATGTCTCTCCAACATCTCTGCTGTACTCTAGGAGTTGTCTGCCTCATTTATAAGGTGGGAGAACAGAGGGGCTCTCACCTCCTATTTGTCGGAGATCCATGCTGAAGGACATAAGTGGCAGCTAGAACTGTAGTATATACTTCAGGTTTAAGTACCATTTTGATTACTCTAAGAACTAGCACCTCATTTCTGCTTAGAATTTCTTGCCATAAGACCTTCAAAGGCTCTTTCCTGTGCCACTAACTGACCCTGAGGTATTTAAATCCCTATCATACAGAGATTTCCAAATCCACATTACTCTCCCCAAATACAAGTACTAACAGCACCATGGTTACAGGCACCTTGGAATATACTGGTATGACCAGACTGGGGACCATGCTCTCAGCTACATCCCTGATCGTTTAAAGCTTGAAACACACTGCATAATTTGATTTTCTTATTCTCGAAGAGCTGCCCCTTACACACAATATAGCCAACCTGTGATATTCACTGCAAGACTCAAATACTGTGGCAGGATTTTGATGTTTTTAAACAGAGTCTACATTTTATTACTAACAATTAAAGCTATGCATGTTAATTGAGGGCATGCCAAACTCCAAGATTCAGTGTCTAAAGTGATCACTACAGGGTCAGGCAGAAATTCAACCCTTTCACCTCACTCTCAAAAGCATCTGCTACCAGGCACAGCATTCCCAATAGGCCCATGCATGGGAAATCCTAGCTTTCCTATATAGTATTAAAGGTTGTCGTTCAGCAGGAAATGACTAGTGAAGTTACATGATTTGCTAAAGCACCTCCTTCTAGAGTTGTAGCTCTAAAGAATGACACCACAGTATAGCAGCTTTTGGGAGTGGACAGGATGTTATTTGTAATGGGAATATCCTCAGTTAAAGAATATCTGTTTATTGGAAAAAATCCAATCAATATATTTTGATGGTTTCCAGCACCTGGTAACGATACTTTCACTCTGGAAATAAAATGCAACAAGTCTTCATGTACAATAAGCACCTTTATTGAGCATCTTGCCATTTAATATAGATTCCATTTGACATCTTAAATTGCTTAATTATAATCCAGTTTAATCTTTCATTAAAGAAAGACAGACTTCAATTTTGCTTGTATAAAAAAAAAGTATTAAATCTGTGTGGTGTATAATTATGTTACTATTAAAAAAAGCCAGGGCTATAGTCAAATAATCACTACCCGTAATGCTGATGTCATACAAATTTCAAAGCCAAACACATTCTCTTTTCTATGGACTTTTCCATGTAAAAGGAACAACAAAAGTCAGTTTGTTCTGAAGGCTCAACAGCTGGAAAAGTATTTTCTATTTCTTAGTTTTACATAAAGTGAACATTCACAAAAGCTATTAGGCAGCAAAATATTTTACATTTCAATCATGTAAAAAACTGAAATTTTAGACATAAACAAGCTAAATTTTCAGAGTATTGTTTGGATAAAATCAAAATACAGTAGCCTCAATACAGGAAGAGAGTTTCTTCTAGACATTCTGTATGCACACACAAAGTCTTGGGTCATGAAGTCATAGGTCATGATCCTGCATTGAGTACCACGCAGGCAGACTCCAATGCCCAGGGAGAGTCCCAATGATTTCAGTCAGACTCAGTCTGTGCAGTTCCCAGTGCAAGAACAGGGCCTTAGAGCCTACATCATGGCTACCCTAAGTTATTTAGTACAGTTTTAGTTCAATGCTCAAGAACAGTTTTATAGGTATAATTTATTACAAACCAATGGCCAGATTTAATTTTTCAAGAAGACAGTTTACCGTCAAATCTATGCTCAGAAAGAAAAATATTCTGAATAATTGTAATACTTCTAACCTAATTTAAAGAAATTAATCTTCCTACAAAGGAGCCTGTCTTACTTTATAAAGATGCCTGCAAAGAAGTTTTTGCAACCTTATTTAGATACTTAACACTAACTGCCACTCAAGCCAATAAACGTTGCCTAGCCTACAGTATTACCAGTGATGTTCTGCTGTAAAGAAAGGGAGCTACCCTGTTAACAGGCACACATGAGCAGAACAGTTGGTTGAACTGGCACTCAAGTGTAAGTTTGCAGAATAATTTTTAAAAAGCTTAAGCCAACACAAGAGGATAAGTGTCTGATACCATTGAGAAAAAGATGAAATGCTATTTTAGACAGGATCTAAGGCCTGGTCTACACTAGCAGGGAGGGTCGACCTAAGATATGCAACTTCAGCTACGTGAATACCATAACTGAAGTCGACACATCTTAGGTTGACTTACCTGCCGTCCTCACAGCGGTAGCAGTCAACAGCGGGCTCCCCCGCCAACTCTGCCTTGAGCCTTTTGGCGAGCTGGAGTTCTGAAGTCGATGGGAGTGCTTCTGGGGATCGATATATCGCGTCCTGACGAGACGCGATAAATCGATACCCAATAGATCGATCTCTGTGCGTCGATCCAGCCGATAATGTAGACAAGGCCTAAAAGACTAGTTACAGAAATTAAGCCTTCGGCAGCATGGAAAGGCAGAAATTTCTAGGAAAGAAAAAGAAGTCAGCTTTTCAGTTATTTCCTCTTTTTGTAAAATAGTTTTTAGTGAGCAAAAGTTTCATCACTGTATTACAAAACACAGCATTGCTCTCTTCACATTGTTAACGTTTATGTTTTCAGCAGCAAACAGTGTATAGCACTTTCTGTGAAAATGCTATGAAAGGAATTCAGCTTGCAGCAGATTTTAGTTTATGTTTTGCACAACTCTCATCCCACAAAAGAACCCTAATGTGGAAAGCAATACTTTAAAATGGGACCATAGAAGTTAGTAGAGTAGGAAACCCATAAACAATGAGGAAATAGCACATGTCACTAACTGGCAAGAGTGAATGGGGTTGAGTAAAGAGATGAGAAATTAGGCCTTTGTAGAACTCCCACACGTGATTCTGAGTTCTGGTTTGAAATGTGTAATGATCAAAATGTTCTAAAAGCCAAAGTAAATTTCTTATAGCAAAGATCTCTCCTAAGGACACAAGCAATTTTTAGTAAGGCTGATAAAACTACATTATTAAAAAAGGCTTGTCTGTTTTGTGAAATAAATTCTTCTATTTCTTCTTAAACTAAATTATGTCAGAAAGACATCCCTGTTTAACAAATCTATTGCCATCACTGTTCATATCCAAGCCTCATCTTCCTCTCATTTTTCAATATACACAAACATATAGCTGGATCTTCTAGCTACATTTCTTCTCCATTAGCTACAACTCAATGGAGAAAACTATTCAGCCTGCACACTGATTACCAAGGTCTTGCTGTAGGAAAAGTCTAGTTGAGGGGTAAGCATATATATGTGAAGGCATATTTCAAATAAGTTAATAGTTATTAACTGGGAGTGGAATTTTCCACAATTTTTAAACTTGGGATAGAAAACACACACACACAGCTTGGACCCATAAAAGAAAGATGCCTCTGTCAGTCAGCACTGTGTTCTGGAAGTTCTATAGCGAGAAAACAAAACCACCCCCCTCCCTCTGTTTTTTTCTTCCAAGTATTTAAATAAGTAATCAAAGGTAGGTAGGACAATTGTTTCAATCTTCCTTCCCCTCACATGCTTTCAGCTTTTTACAAGTTAATATCTGTTACTTCCTAAATAAATGCCTTAACATTAAGAGGAGACAGCTAATCACTCATGAATATCCTAGCCAGGGGGGAAAAGCACCAGAAATGGTATGTATACACAAAGGCAGAAGACATGTAGGTAGTAACAGGCTTTTTCAAACTTCCAAATGGGAGATAAAGACAATTAAAGGTAATGAAAGTTATATGGCAGAAAACTCTTATAACTGGCACCTGTGTGTTTCCTGCTGGTGGCAGCCACTTTCTTTGCAAAGTGGTATTTGTGACACCAGCAGGACAGGGTGCAGCATAAACTAGTTTTCAAATCAGAGAAATTTAATTACCAGGAGAATTAGAGGAGTTATTTTCCAGTGACATTGCCTCCGATAGCAAGAAAATTCAGATGGTTCAATGCTTTTCTTTCCTACACAGACTGAATAGAAGAGGGTTCAAAATTTTCTAAGTCCTTTATGCGCTAGAGGAAATATATTCAGACCAAGTCAGAAGATGAGATTTTTAAGTGTTTGAACAAGTTTTTTTTTTAAAAGAGAAAAAATGTGTGAATTTAGTGATTATGAAAGGTATTGAATCAACGGACCTAGACACCGTTGGCTGTGCTGCATGTTATGTATCAGCATAACATGCAGCACAAACTGTAAACAATGCAAGTTTCTCCACAGTGCCAGTCGATGTGCCATGACAATCTGGAGGCACCAGGTGCAGTGAACAGAGTTTTAATTTGCTGGCCTCTTTGCTGGGACTGCCAACTAGGTTCTTACGGTCCAACGGGGTGGTGAATTTTGCGGTATGGACACTTGTCGAGTAGGATCTGAATCGACATGATCTGCTCGTTTTAGATACATCAGGCAGATAGAGGATGATCATTTGGTTACCACCTTCCCATGGCTGTAGAATTAAAATGATTTTTGTTCAATAATGTTATTTACAAAGGCATTAGAGAAATTACCAGCAGGCGGATTTCAGTTTGGATTTGGAAAACTGGAAATAATTAAAACATATGTCATCTGTAGGAACTAAAAATTGCAAAGCAAGAGAGCATGTAGGTATATGTGCAAGTTTAATTTCTCATCAATGGTAATGGGGGCGGGAAAATAGTCATCACATAAGACTATGCCATATACTCCCCCCATTCCACCTTCCCTATTTGAAAAAAAAATTAAAATATTTTTAAAATTGAAATACTAGTCCAAATCTCCATTTTTAAGAGAGATGCTGCTGTTCAAATAGCCACCAACTCAGGCTGGCTAAAAGCAGCACATAAAGAACAACCACCACCATCAGTGGAGGATTTTTGAGCATACAGAATCACTTCCCCCTAGGCAGAGGTGGACCCACACAGTGTTAGTCCCAGCATCATTGCATGTTACATTTGACAGCTATTCTAGTTGTTTGGAGACCTCTGAGATTCCTTGGGAACAAACACAGAAATGCTAGGGGACATCATTCAGAATTATTTTTACAGCTGGTAATCTGTATGTTTACATATACACCAGACCCTCGCTACAGCACGGGTTCGCGTACAGTGCAGTCGTTGCCATGGATCCCAAATTTGAATATTTAAATTTGGATCCATGGCAACGCATTCCCGGCGTTAACATGGTCCCTACGTTAGCGCAGGGACCATACATGGATCCTGAACCCTGGGCTATAGCAAGGGTACGGCTATTTTTAAGTTCATAAACAATTCCTTGCAAAATTTAGTTGTTTTCTTTGCCACAGTTCTAAAGGTAAGAGCATTGAAACATGTAAACTGAAAATTCCTATAGGCACATGACACATCATAATACAAATGAGCAGGTATCCAGAGTGAAGGATTGCAACCAAATGCACAAAGATGTGCTGTCCAAAGTACTCAGATGTATATATTAAGAAGTGTTTTAAGATCTTATGTTGCACTCAAGACTCTGCAATTTTAATGATAGCTAAGCCACTGAAAGTAAGAAATGGATATTGCACAAGATATAACACAAACACACAAAGAAAACCCCCAGCAAGATAAACATCCAAGATCTTACACTGAAGGAAAGAATTTCTGAGAAGTCCTTAGAGTTGTCGGACTTTTCTTTCAGTGCTTGCAATATTGACATCCAGTTTGTCTACTTTTCCAGTTAGCCGGTCAAGAATGTCATCCTGCTCATCAATTTCTGTCTGCAGACCCAGAGCCAGGTTTTTCAGACGGCCTAGCCCAGAGGACATTTCATCTGTCAATGGAGAGAGGGAGCATGAAAGTTCAAACAGAAGGAATTACAAGATATAGGGTGCCATCAGAATTCTTCCCATTTTCCCCAGAACCTTAAACAAAGTGTCAGTGAAAGCTGCTTAACTATTCTCCTACAATATTTGCAACCCAATTGTTACAAGACTGGTAGCACATTCATTGTTTTTCTGGTACTAATCTGTTTTCGTTGCTCAGAGCACATTATAAACTAAAAGACACAATAAATGGTGGAAACTAAATTTGATCTTTATAAATTAAGGTATTTGTCAGATCTAAAATTATTTAAACATGTTAACTTTCTCCATTTACTTTAAGGATGGATACATTTTTTTCTTGACTCTGTACATTTGACACCCTAACATGAGCAGTCTCTCAACACAGTTTGTTCTTTAAACTGGTATTTCTTGTCAAGAAAAATCAAAATACACAGGTGTAAAAATGGTTAAGCTCCGATCCTTGCAGTACACCCACTTTTTGTACATGGATTTTTAGAGCATTTCCTTCCATAAGGTACAAGTTTGTTTAATGTGGATGAACAGGTTTACTCATTTCCATATCCTAGAATGTGTTCTTTGAGGTACTTAATTGCAGAAAAGAAGTTTACTGCACAATTGGCTGGCATAAATGTTTTGGAAACTAACAAGTTCAGAATGGGGTGAGAATAGAACAGTTGTTATATCTATCCTAATGCTTATGGCTCAGCATCCTAATTCTTCATGTATTTGTTTTCTTTCATATCACTCTTTCCAGATCAGACACAGCAGACAAATACACAGGCATTTTAAACAGAACACGATTGTACTGTCTTCAGAGGTACTAATATATGCAGAAAGATTTAAAAAATCCACACATTAAGGATTTCATTCCTTCCACTTTTTTCCATTTTCTCCAGAATTCTAAGCTCATTAAAATAAAGTTTTAAGCATTTGTTTATGAACGCTTCAGAATCCAAACTGATGCACTGACATTCATATAAACTCAAACATACTATGCAAAATAAATGGTACATTCTACATTACAGGAGACTATGGTATTCATACTTTTGATATTTAAATGTTAACACTGGTATTTCCTTACTCGTATTATCAATAATACTCAGCTAATGTGCTTTTTCAGCACAGTCAGATGATCCTGCTTGGCCCTGTTCCATCCATTTGAAGAGATGCTGCACAGGAGTATCTGCACAGTGACTGGTTAAACATACAGCAGATATTATTTTGATGTAGTCAAAGGCAAGATATTTAAATTACGCAAAGTGGCAATTGGTAGCAGGTTAAAAAGTTTTGGGATGATTGTGGCGTGGCTTTCTTTAAAAAATAAACTGCTCAGCAGTTCAGTAACCAAACACCGAAATAAAAGCCATAGGAGCACAGAACAGAAAATCCTGAGACCCCAGCAGGGATACCTCATTGCAGATGTTAGTTTCTATACAGATTTATATCATTGTAATAATCTCAGCCAGTTTCAATCTATAGGTGGTTTTACGTTAAAAGCATTTTAACTCAGATCTATTACTAGCCTGTCCTACAACAGTGTCATCTGTCCTATAACTGTCTGCCATCTGGTCAAAATCCATTTTGGACAAGAAGTGGACTACTAAATTCATAGTATGTGTGAAACATGATGGGACTTAATCGTGAAGACTGGCCTAAAGCATGTAGCAGATCTACGAGGCAGAAGCATTTGAAATAGAAACTGCATACACAGAAGAGGTTTTATGATCAAAGGTCTGTGTGTGAAATAAAAGCAAAGTTTTAAGGACACAGCTAGTTGGGAATAGACTGCTCTGAATTCTCTCAAGCTTTAAATAGCAAGATATGGAAATCAAGTTAAGTCTCATAGCTCTGATTTCTTACTCACCTAAGTTGCTGTCAATTTTCTGGTGGTAAGCTCGGAGATGTTGATTTTTTGGATAAACATCAGGTTGGACAGAAGATTCTGAATTGGTTCCACTGAAATCATAGTCTGTTAACAACATAAGACATTTCTAGTCCTCAACAAAACAAAGGAATGGTTCAGAACTATTAAGAATTGCTCTAGCTGACTAACAGCTGGCTTTCTGTCATCTGATTGTCAGTGACATCTAATAGATTCAATCCAGCATCACTTATCAATAGGTCTGTCTTTATGATATTCAGAGATCCATGTTTGCAAGTGGATTTCCTGGTTGTAAATTAAAGCATTAACTAAAGTCCTGTGCGTTGCTTTCTGTAGTTCTGTTACTTAGCTGGAAAAAAAATGGGCCAGAGCCACAAAAGCCAAACAGTGCCCCTTAAGGGCAAGTCACTAGGAAGCTCTTATGCCCTCTAGTGGTCAGCTTTCATATGCTGCCAGTGGAGATCTATTTATTTGTTTAAACACAAGAAATGTAGATGCTTTAACACCAGTTGTCTTTTTTTTTTTAAACTAATGAAAGGCTTCTAGCCTTCTTGATATAAATTAATGGTTTGCTATCTTCCGAGTGAAGCTCTCTAATCTGCTGGCAAACAGAGAAGTGTCATTTCTGCACCCTATAACAGGATAAATGCTAACAGATTAATTTAACCATTTAAGTGTTCAACACCAACTTACACAAATTATACTCAATTGTTATGTTTTCAATGTGCATTTGATCAGTAAGGTACAGTGTTGCTTTATGTATAGATCTATTTCAACAACTTCAGTATTTTCTAACACTCACAAATATAAATGAAAGCTAGTTATAAAACGGACCCTTATTTAAAGCAGGCTATGGTCATTCAGCACCAGACAACATTAGCTGAAGTTTGCTTAGTACAAGAGCAAAGGACAGAAAGTTATTTTGTATGAATAAGACATGTAGCTAACCCTGGTCCAGGAGACACATCTGTACTGATAAGAGATGCAGCCATGTTTGAAAGCTATTGAAATATGTACCTTCTGAAACATTTTTAATCATCATTTGACAGACACAGGATATGGCTATACTTGAACACAGTAGGTAGGTTCTTGTACTCTGCTTAGGCTTCATCTGCATGAGGAAGAAAAGGTGCTGAATCTTGCAAGCTTCTAACCCGCTTTATTAACCCATCTGTGTGTGATGATACTCCTTCCAGGAAGACTAAAAAGACAGTTTTAAGCTATGTAAAGTACACCCAAAGTGACGGGCAACAACAAACCAGAATTACGCAGCTTCCTTAAATTTGGATGACTCTCCTGGTACTTTGACTCCTGCTCTTTACTAAGGACCATGGCTTCTTTTAATCTGGTGAGAGAAAAATAAATAAGGAAGAAATATTCTTCGTGCCCACTGGTAGAATTCTGTACCGACCGAATAGGATTAAGCCCCAAATTCCTTTAAGAATAGTGAACTGCTTCTTTCTTAGAACCAGTTCCCCCTCATTTAACATTTATTTTTAATCTTACAGGGCTCAGTCATGCCCCCACTGAAGTCAACAGCAAAATTCCTATAAACTTCTGTAGGAACAGAATCAAGCTCTCAGTCTTTACCAGTAGATGCACTTGCCAAGATAGCCAAATACCATACACTAACCTGTCCCCACCCCCACCCGAAACAACACACATACAATGCTGCTGTGTTATTCACAAATTCCTGCATTGAAGGTGAATGTCACATGGTTCTGCTCTAAGAAGTCAGTTAACTCTGAATAAAAAACAAACAAAAGTTAAGCTGTTAGTAAATTGGAAAGAGAGATACTACATGATATTTAAGAGGAAGTTTTTCAGTATGCTTGATTATGGCAGGGAGCCAGCTCTGGATTTCCTCATTTATTTTTTTTTTTTTTTAAGCTGGTACGCAAATTTACAAGGCTGTACAGCTACAAACCTGTGCACAGTTCCCATGGAAGGATGTTTCTAGATAATGAAATTATTCTTACCACAAGTACCAAAAACCCCACACTTTTTAGCAAAAGCATCAGAGAAGAAAATAGTCACCATCTCGCTAATTTACAATGTACAATTGAAAGAACCTGCTTTCTCATTAAAAGTCACTGGAAAATTGGAACATTTCAGAACTACTGTAACGCAAATTCTATAACAACTAAAATAAAAATTGAATAATTTTTATATATCAGCCATATTTAATATAGTTTCTTGCCACCCTGTGATATTGATTTTCTCTAGAGATCATGAAAAACACTTTGCACATATACAGCACTTCTGTCTACAAATGCTTTAAAATATTCATCTTTCTTATTACCCCATGAAATATATCTGCATATACTAGTACGAACTCACAGCAATATAATTTCCATGACTAAGGCTTAAAAATATTCTTTCATTCTTCCAAATGTTGAAATCAAGTTAGAAAATTAAAGACTTAGCTGCCTTTAACATATAATGAACAAGTTATTTTGCAAGTATTTTTTGCAATACTTAAATGGTCAGTCAAATATCGAAGACTTCACATTTAGTGGGCAGAAATTGATGCTGGTTTGATCAAAATTCCAGAGGCTTATATTTATTATTATTGATACTATAGAATATCAAAGTATGAACTAGGGGATCACAATAGAGATGAAATATTTGATCCTGGACTTGAGAAGATTACAAACTGAAACCTCAACACTGCAGTCTGGTCTGTGCTGACTGGTGCCTATGCAGACTCAAGCACAGAATTGGGATTCTATCCCAGACACAACACAACAGAGTAAAAGTCAGTAAGATGACTATTACTCAGACTGGTACACAACATGGAATAAAGGAGAATGGAGGTTATGTTATTTAAACTAAAATGTGTTAGCTACTTCTAAATTGTGCAAAAGTAGATTTTAAGAAGGGATCAGGATAGAGAAGGGGATGGTGGTCTTTCAGACCATCTTAAGAAAGCTATTCCAGCCATAGGGGTGGCATGATGGAGTAGTGTTCTTTTTGTCTATATCCTGCAGTGCAATGAATCAGTTTGCAAGACTTCTCTGCTAAGAGGCAGGCTGCCCTGCCAACCATAGATGACTTGTGTCTCCTCATACTGGGAGGGTGGAGCGAGGGAGGGGAACACGATCTAAAGAGGAGGACACATGACCACCCACATGTCTCCTTTGCTCAGTGACATCCTCCTCCCCCCGTACCAGCCTGGGTGCTCTCCCCACCCCATGTTACATGTGGGGGCTGTCGGGGTCAGGGGCCAGGTGCAGTGGGAGAACAGAACCCTTCTCCCTCCTCCGCAGGCCAATCTAGCGCAATGGCAATTGTAAAAAAGGATAAATAAAACCTGACACGCCCCACCTATGCATCACCTCTACTGTCAACTCACACTCTTATAATTCTCTTTCTACTCACCTACTATTTCCTTGGTACTCAGGGGCTCCATTCTGTTCAGGCTTGGTCTCTGGAGGTTTTGATTTGAAGTAGTTTACAAAACCACCAAAGACACTCTTAATACTGTTTATATGTCTCTGACTAATCTTTAAATCCTGGTCCATTTTATCCACCATTCGTTCAGTGCGCTTTAATGCCTCACCCTGACGTACAAGTTCCTAAAGGGAAATTAGCAGAAAAAAAGGAAGTTAATCAAGTCAAGGGTCAGATTGTGATGTCAATGGTTTTAAAATTTAGGAATAAGATTTCAAGAGTTGCATTTCCCCTTTTCAGCCTGTAGTAAGTAGGCTGTGTTTTATGGATCATTATATAGAATTGCTGTGTGTCTCCTTAGCATATAAGGGATCTTCTTTGTTTATCATACATGCACTTAACGAGTCATAGCTTTAAGATACTGCTCTTACTCAGGAAAGCCAGTTAGATGGAATCAGGAAGCCAGAATACTGAATCCTCCCTGAAATTTGAGTTAAGCCCTCCTTGCTTGCATATGTCTAGACTACTGAATAAGTTATATTCACTCCAACTCCATGACATGATACTTCCAGTATTTTGTAACCTTATCTTTTTTCTTCTAATTTGTATTATATATGTTGAAATTTTATATAAAATTTCCATTTCCTGGCCCAGGTAATGTTGTTAGAATGATTCCAATTCTTGGTTAACGGAAAGGGTATCATTTTCACACTAATAGCCTACACTAGGTCATTCAGAAAGGATGAATTTTTCTATCAGTTTTTTCTGCCTTAACTGATTCCTACAGCCTATGGTTTTAAAATTCTAAAAGCACACAGATATGTAGTTTGATATTTCAATGGCATAAAGAAATGCAGCCAGAATCCATCTGCTTGCAGTTGCATTAATGAAAAACAGAACTGCTGTCCATATTCTCTCCTAGATTTACCAAATTTTAGATGAACAGTCTTGCAATCTTTTTTACTTTGTTTTCCCACTCAAGCAACCAGTTCTGTGCTATTCAGACTCTACCATTAACACGTAATTAGGTCTACACCCCAAATTTATTTCAGATTTTCAGTAACAGACCAAACTGTTTTGTGATAAGGGTTGAATTTTTCCTTCCACTATTAGAGAATGTTTATTACCAACTCTCAAAGTGCGTATATTGAAGAGCTCACTGTCTAAATCAAGTTACTCGTGCAAGTTATTATAAACAATTATATGACTTGTGTATATGCATTCCCTCAGAATAGTATATGCAAACAAATTACAACCATTTGAGCAAACATCCTCCCTCAACAGATGATGCAGCCCAGAAGACCAAATTAGTGGCTCTAGATAATTAGAATAGGTATCATCATCACTTATTCTAAAACATCCCCATCAGACTAAGGGAAATGATTAACAAGGATGAGTCTAAGCATATGGCATAGTGTGCTATATTAGTTGCAGACCACAATTTAACAGGAAAAAGAAGGTCTAAATCATTTTCATTAAATTGTGGTAACAGAATACCTACATAGGTTTTGTTAATTTTCAATTGGCATTTTTCTCAAAATACAGTTACTCATCAGATTAATGTTATCAGAGTCTTAATCAGATCCTATAAAGGAAAGTTTTATTGCGAGAAGTCAGGTACACTTTTCTTAAGACTTTAAAGAAGCCAAGGAAGTTGAAACTTGGATTTAAAAACCAAACAGCTTCGTTGCCAGTATCATCTCCCAGACCCTGTGACAATGAACAGTTTCTACAGACTACCAAGGGAAACTAACAGGAATGTTTGATAAAAGATCTATAAAGTTTTCATTTTAAACCCCCTTAAATATAGTTTATAAAGCAGTTCACCATGACAGCAGGCAAAATATTGGCAGGCGCTTTTAGTTATGGCTTTTTAAGTTATTGAATTAGATTTTTTTCCTGGTTTCAGGTGTTTTTGAAGTTTGTGTAGACAACTCAGACATTTAATAAGACCAGTAGGCCAATATGGACCTTTTTTTATATGGTTAGTTAAAAACTGAATGACTCAGCATGAAAATATTGTCACAATCAAACTTGTCTTCTGATCCTGCACTCATTTAGCCCCATGCTACTCTACTGAGGAAAGTTACACATGTGCTTAAATGTTTACAAGATCTGAGCCTTAGTGATCTCTTTATGTTTAGTGTTAATATTGCTGAGTCAGTCTAATAATGAGACTAAATAAACAAACCATAAGGGCAATTATGTAAAGTTTTGATTATGTCTTGTATAAAATCATTATTACTGTCATTAACAACTTACTTCTGATGTGGCTACTCCAATTTGTTCAGATTCATATATGAGGGAAAGAGATCTACTAGTGCTGTCCTCTGTGGCCTGAGCCCGTCTTAGCACTTCCTGCTGAAGAGACAGCTGTTTATTTGTAGCCTCCCTATGTTGCCTTTCACTCGGGTCATCACCGATGTCACTTCCATTGTTCCATTTTACCGGCTTAAAATCTTCATCATCATCATCATCGTCAAAAGGATTATAGCTTTTTGTGTAGGATGACATAATGCCAACGCCTGTTTCCCTCCCTTTGCTATAGTGGGCGTGAAACTAGAGACAAGCGAGGCAGTCCCAGGGCCTTACAGCAATTGCTTCAGAGGGGCTGAACCTCAGCCAGATGCCAGATCTTCACCTGGAAAGGAAACAGTTTTTATTTATCCGTCGAACAGGGAGTTACGGAAATCTGTTCACCAGGGTATTAGACAAACACAAGCTGGGATAGGAGCCACGGAAAATACATAATGGAGACCGGGGGCGGGGGTCTGAGCCGCGGACAGACGCGGAGGCGGCGCGGTCCCCTCCACCCAGCTCCCGCCTTATACCGCCCCCCCCCGGCCCAGCCGCCCATCGCGGGAGCCTCACGCCTCTTCCGTCTCCGTGTCGCCCCCATTCCCGGCGCTCCGGGCTCCAACCCCTCGGAGCCGGGACACCGCCCCCCGCAGAGCCCAGGGAGCCGCTTCCCCGCGAGGCGCCCCAGGGCCGAGATCAGCTCCTGGCCTCGCTCCCGCGGCGAAGGGCGGGGCCGGGCCCCCCAGTCCTCACTCACCAGCGGCCCCGAGTCCCGCCCGAGCGGTGCCAGCACCCGCCGGACTCCTCCAGCCCGTGACTACTGGCTTAAACCATCACTGTCCCTAGCGCAGGGGAGGCTGCTGGAAGAAACTATCATTACCCGCGGTTGGGGGGGGTGAAACCATTCTAGGCTGGGGAATTGGGCAGCTATGGAACCTTCAGGCCCGGCCTAGGATAATCCATTTCTAGCTCTGGATGGGGGGGAGGATTGAGAGTTGGGATAATCCATCACCTAGGAGTGGATGGGTATCCAGCCCGGAAGTGAAGTCAACGTAGGCGCCGCCATATGTGTTATCTGATTGGAGCCTGGAGCTCCCGCGGGAAGTGGAGGATGCTCGCGAGAGGAGCGGCGAGGGAGCTAAGGAGAAGATAACATCATAGGGTCCGTTCCGCCCTGAGGCTCGCCCGGAACATGTCGGCCCCGGCGGTGGCGGCCGTTGCCGCCGCGTCTGCTGGGGGAAGCGGCTCCGGCTCCTCGCGGGGCTTTTACTTCAACACGGTGCTGTCGCTGTCCCGCTCGCTGGCCGTGCAGAGACCCGCTCCCCTGGAGAAGGTAACGGGGGAAGGGGGATCGGGTCCTCCCTTTGCGCCTCTCACCCCTCGGGGGGCGGCAGCGGTCGTGTATGTGGGGCAGGGGCTCTTTGGGAGCGGGGCGCTCGTGTCATGCCTGGAGCGCGGTGCGCGCCCTGTGGTAAGTCTCATACCTGGGGGTGCTGTGTGTGTCATACATGTGGGGAGGGTGGGGTGCTGTGTG
>ML677361.1:6840714-6874859 GCA_007922305.1 Dermatemys mawii
ATGTGGGGAGGGTGGGGTGCTGTGTGTCATACATGTGGGGAGGGTGGTATGTGTGGGTGTGTGTGTGTGTCTCCTGTGGCGAGCCGGGTGTCATGCCAGGGATGGAGTCAGTGTGTGGCGAAGGGTCAGGGTTTGTGTGTGTGGATGCTGGACCTATGCATGATATGTGTGTGCTCACCTATAGGGAAACCAAGCTAAGAAGTGGTTGACTGGAATTGGTTTCATGCTCTGAACATTGATGAATGTTCAGGAAGATTTCCAAGGTATCACAGTGGTTTTATTTTTGAAGAGCACTTGTCTTAACAACCTGCTGAGAGAAAGTCTTACTCGCATACCCAAGAAACCTATTTTTTTTAGGGGGAATTGGCATAACAATAATTAGGTCTGTTTTTATGGTGTGCATAAGAAATTAGGTTATTTTTCACAGTGTCATATCAAGTGAAAGCAACACTCTTTAATGCATGGTGTTGGTATGTAGGGGAGCTAGGAATGTATAAGGCTAGGTTGACAGCAAGTGTGTTGGTTTTTTTAGCATAGTTAGACTAGGCATAGGAAATCTCCCAAGGGTGTTGAGTAGGACATGCTACCTGTGGAGCATCAGTTTGATCTAGGACTTTAGACCTTTGGATGTGTATGTGTTAGGCTTCTTACCATGAGTTAGTTGGAAATTCGTTTAAAAACGGCTAGCGAAAGCAAGTACACGAGAGCAAAGCCTAAATATGTGAATATTAGGCTGGAATAGCTCCTTAACGCTGGTATTTAATGCTCACAAAGAACAGTTGGCTCGTCAGAGCTCTTTGTTTTGTAGTACATAACAGTGATAAAATGAGAAGTTATAATTTACTAGATTATTACTGCACATAAAACTGTTTGAACTAAAACATAAATTGATGGGTAGTTGAGTTCTCCCAAAATGAAAATCCTGCATTAATGTGAACAACAGTATCTAACTTGTCCCTGGCCAATTCTTGTAAATTTTTAGAATTAATTTTGTTTGATGGACCGCCAAGATTTCTGTCTCTGATGTGGTAGTCATCTAAAAATAAAGTCCTCTCATTATAGATTCAACAGAATTTAGAATATTTTATGGGAACCTGGATTAGGCTTATTATTTGTTTTTGAGGGATGCTGTCAGATTATTTATTGGTAAATACATTTGTTGTGGTGTTAAAAACTGCCTGAGATTATTAAAAATAAAAGAAAATAATCTTTACTTTTTTTACTATTTGAACAATTTTACATGATGCAGAAGATTAACTGCCAATATGCTATGAATAATGTAGTTATGAGATAGGGATGTATTTGTAGGATCAATGGCATTACTGTGATGCTTAAGGTTCCCAGAATTAGATCAGTTCGTGGAGGATAGGTCCATTAATGGCTATTAGACAAAATGGTCAGGGATGCCACCTCATATTTGAGTTTCCCTAAACCTCTGACTGACAGAAACTGGGACTAGACGACAGGGGATGGATCACTGGATGGATCCTTCTCTCTGAAGAATCTGGCATTGGCCACTGTCAGAAGACACGATAGTGGGCTAGATTGACCATTAGCCTGGCCCAGTATGGCCGTTCTTGTGTTGTTACAATGAACGACAACTTTCAGATGGCAGTCATAAGATACAATGCATAACTTCTTTTTAAAAAAGCTATTTAAAATGCAGGCACTTTGTTAATACAACAAAAACGTACGTTTATGCCTACTTTCTGTACAGCCATTCACTTCTGAAATAAGCATTTGAAAACTATAGCCCCATCAATGACTATGAAGTCTTATGATAAATCGGAAGCCCCAGCATGCAGTATAGTTCTACGCTGAGCACCAAACACACTGAGACTACCAGGCACAGAGCTTACTAAAGTGAATACTTGCTTCTCACTTATATAAACTACTCAGAATATTAAGCAATATGCCTTGTGTTAACTGGTGGAAGGGACAGGCTCTTAGCTCTAAGCCCAATGGAGTAAATTCCAAGAGCCAGCTTTCTTTACAGCACCAAACACACAGATGATGCTTACCTGACAATGTCACCTTCAATTTTCACCCAAAATAAATATTTTCTCAAAGTGCTTGAGACCAAAACTATAACAACTAAAGAAACGGAAAGTGAAATTCAGGGGCAGGTGGGTGGGTGGGAAAGCGTGAAACTGATTTTATTTTCTGTTGTCCTTAAATTGTGGGAAATGCAAAAAGTAAACAAAGAACATAAAAATAAACTGGATTTTTTAAATTTCACCTAATAACCTCTGGTGGTCTTTTAATAACATCAATCAAAACAATGTAATTTGTGTGGTTATGATAAAATATTTTAACGGTAAGTAATGCTCAGCCTTAGCCATCATACCTGAATGGTGTGGAGAAAGCTTTTTTGGCGGTCACTGCACATTGAACAGGTGTTGCCAGACAACTATTGACGATAACTACAAGATCTTTCTGGATTGATAACAGCTAATTTAGACCCCATCATTTTATATGTATAGTTGTGATTATGTTTTCCAGTGTGCATTACTTTGCACATATCAATACTGAACTTCATTTGCTATTTTGTCACCCAGACATCCAGTTTTTGCGATCCCTTTGTAAGTCGTAGCTAAATCCAAAGCTGATTGCGAGCTTGAGTAATTTTATATTGTCTACAAATTTTCCACCTCACTGATCACCCCTTTTCCCAGATTTTTTATCAATATGTTGAACAGCACAAGATATTTGAGGGACACTGCTTTTATGCATCTGTATTATACATTAATGCATGTTATTTGGGAACCTTTTTAAAAACTGTTCAGTGTTACAGAAGTTTTGTGAGGGAACCATGAAATACAGTGATTTGAAAATCTGAATTGCAAATGAAATGACACTTAACAAGTCAGACATAGTGAGTACTCATATAATAGTTCATAATAAAAATAACTGTTGTTTCCTTTTTGATCTTAAAGTAGAAAATACTCCTTTTTGGATTTAAAATACTTGGTCAAAATTTTTTCAACTTTAAGTTAAGCACTTAAATAAGAAGACAGACAAAGGTACTAAGCACCTCTTTTCGATAGCATCTGTTGACATCAGTGTGATCTGTGGGTGCTCAACACCTTTGAAAGTCAGGCCATTTTGATGACTTGTCTTTACATGTTTCTCCTTTTAAATAATGTCCACTTTTGGTATGTAAAGTAGACATCTGTGAGATTTGATATATTGTGTGGTTAGGTATTCAGTAGATATGAAAGCAGTAGTAGGCAAGGTAATGGTAGAATAGTACTTTACTCTGGCAACTTATTCTGTTACATGGTTACAAGGATTTGAACAATCTGTTCCACCCAGCTAGGCAATACTGCTTGCTTTAGCAATACTATGTATGAGGAAAGCATCTCTGTAGCAATGATGGGCTCTACTTCCACTCATGATTAAGAAAAGGTTTTGGTATTCAAGGGAGATGAGCAAATGTAATGATATATAGCCCTATTGTGGATTTCTTGCACATTCAGAAACCCAGTGAATTCAGTGGAAGGGAGTTTTCAGTGCAGAAGGAATGCAGGGTTGGGCTCTGTCGAATACTATATGATGTTTATGCAAAGTTTCAAGATTTCCAGAAAGCCTTCTTGGAGACCTAAAGACTACACAATTGTAGAAGAAAATTGCTAATTTACCCTAAGTGTAAAAGTGGACAGTAGTCATCCATTCTTTCCTTTCTTACTAAACATCATTCTTCACTTCCACTGGAACCTAGTTGTTTTCATTAAAAGTCTGTATAATAAAGGGCATTTGGTGTGGAATTGACTCTTTGAATTGACGTGATACAGTAAATTCAGTGTTCTGCCCTGAAAAACATTAGTGATGACACTGGGGGCTACCGAGAGGAAATTGATGAAGCCCCATTGCCTGGTATGTTTAAAAGGCTAGAGAATGTAGTGTATGGAAGAATCCTGCTTTGGCAGGGGAATGTGACAATAGCCTTTTAGGTCTCTTCTATCTCTGATTTCCAAAAATGAAAAGCCAGAGCTTTTAATTTTGTTTTCTTAGGCTACGGTCTGCATTACAAACGAGGGGTATCATTCCTGTGCTTGTGTACATGTACTCAAAGTAGCTCAATGAGGGCTAGCAGAAATATAAATAGTTGTGTAGTTTTGGTAGCATGGGCAGTGGCAATGGAGGCAGTTTCAGGTGGGTTTGAACTTTGCTCAGCTCAGCCAGGCTTTTGCTGTTGCTGCCCATACTTCTGTGGCTACTCTTTCTCATTGAACTTGTGTGAGGACGTGTACACAAGCTAGTTGATAATGTAGACGTAGCCATAGGATCACTTGTGGGAATTGGCAGTCATAGTTTTAATGTGGGAATTATGTGTTCCTCAGCGTGGTGTTCTAACATTCCATTTTTTTTAATTTCTGCAGGTACAGAAGCTGCTATGTATGTGCCCTGTGGATTTCCATGGGATTTTCCAGCTAGATGAGCGCCGCAGAGATGCTGTGATTGCTTTGGGAATTTTTCTCATTGAGTCTGACCTTCAGGTACCACTTTCTCCCTCATTTTAACTTTATTTAGCTAGAATACTTTTGAATAAATCTCTAAATGGGGTTGGTTGGTGAATGAAATGTAGGTATGGCAGTTTCTTGCTTGAAACAAGACGTGGCAAAGTATGAAAGTAAATGTAGCCTCTGTCTAGACCTACTAGACCTGATATTTAGAAGGGTTTGCACAAAAATGTAATGTGCAATTGCTTGCTTAAATTTTCACACACATTACGTTTGAACATATACCTACATCTGAAAATCAGGCAAATAATTTCCTTTTTATGCATGGAAGGGATTAGGATGAAAACCTGTACATATAATGATTTTTATGTTGTTCACTAATATTTATCTTAAATGTCTGGCCTCTCTGGGACAGGCAGCCATGATGTTTCCGTGAGCTGATGCAAAGGCTTCAATGTGTCCTAAAGATGGTATCATGTCTAGAAAGAGCGGGGTGTGATGCCTTAAGTACCTGATCCAAAATCCATTGAATTCAATGTGAATCTTTTCATAGACTTCAGTGGGTTTTGCATCAGGCCATAAGCAACTTCTGTTTTAGCCTCTCCCTTGGTTGATCTAGATGAATGTGATATTATAAACATCTTTGCTGTTTTTTAATTTTGTGATGTGAACTCATTACTAAGAACTGGAAAAACCACATCACTTGTAATGGAACTTGGCACTTATATATTCAAAGCATTGAACAAGTGTTAATCCATCCCTATGAGGGAAGTTAGTAATGGCCCCAATTTATACATTAGGAAATTGAGCCCCTGTAATGAGTGGGTTAAGTGGTTTGCTCAGGGCTATGGAGTGCGAGGGGGGCAGGGCTGGCATTAGAATTTGGGAGTTTCTGCTCTGTTTTAGCAATCTAGCAAAATGATTTTCTGCTTCTTGTTAGACTCAGATCAACATACTAGAGACAAAAGATCAAGACTTACAATGCACTCTAAATTGCATGATAGACCAACAGTGTCCTGTTTCATTTAGCAATTGGTAGGATGGAACAATTTTATCTATAGCATTGGACTAGTTACATGATATATTTCATCTGTATATAAGACTTAATGTAGTATATAGGCAGCCTGTAAAATAATCATTAGATGACTAGAGTTCTATTTACAGTCACTATATCCTTCCTCTGTATGACTAATGTATATTGAAACTGTTACTCAATTTTTATCCTTCATTTCAAACAAATGTTTTCTCTTTCAGCACAAAGATAGTGTGGTTCCTTATCTTCTCCGGCTTCTGACGGGTCTTCCCAAAGTACAATGGATAGAAGAAAGCACTGCACGAAAAGGCAGAGGTGGTTTTAAGTTTTACTCTTCAGAGTATGTGCTTGGAAAATAGAACTAACTTCTGGACGGAGTACAAAGGGAAGTGGTCAGCTCCCTTGTGCTTTTAGCTGTTGACATAACTGCCTGTATTGGAAAGATACAGCAGTAAAATTGATTCTTCTTGAGAGGCTAGAAATGAAGTAGAAAAGCTTACACCTTTCCTGATGTCAGCGTAGTTGCTTTCCAGATAATTTATCAGTCAGTCACATCTCCAGGGCCAAGTTGTTAGGAGGCACTGTAATGACTAGAGCAGAGAGTGATGGTCAAGATTCTTGGATGCTATTCCCAGATTTGCCACTGGTTTGTTCAAACGTGGGTGAAACAGTTAACTTCTTGGAATCTTAATTTACCTATCTTTAAAATGGTAGAGAGAATACTTCTCTACCATGTAGGGATATGTAAAGTTTTGTTTGCTAATGTTTGTAAAAGAATTTTGAAATCCTGAAAAGCTCCTACTTACAGTGCACAGTGTTGTTTATTTTTATTAAATTATCCTTGACATATTTAGGATTTCCTCTTTTCACAGCAATGGTATAGAACCTGGAAACTCCTATTTTTCCCTTCTTCAGAGAAAATTAACCCCACCTATCTATGTTTTTCTTAGGGCATTTGGCTCTCCTCTCAAATCTCACTTTCCTATTAGGGGAACAACTCTGAACTTCATAGTTTGCAACTTTCTGACATCAGCTGGTTTTTGTACTTTCCTATTCTGCTGAGAATGTCCAGCCTTCTTGGTTTAAATCCTCTTAGAATGAGTTTCTCATTTTTCTTTTCAGATTCAAGCTTAGTTTGAACAAGGACTGGTCGGGGAGCTCTAGTAAAATCTTTGCTACCTGAAAGGTGCATTTACGCAAACACCGTTAGCTTTTTTCTCCAAGAGATTCAAATGATGCTATTGACTTATTTACACTCCAGTCCATTATTGGTACCAGTTGGAAACCTGTCAGGGTATAATGTGGCAGGCTGCAAGGCAGGATATGCTGACAAGTTACAACTTATGTCAGTCCTTTCCTGGGGCCTGATCCTGCAGCCCTCTTGATTATTAAATAATAGATTTTCTCATGCATGTTGAGAAGACTGGCTTTTCTGAAACAGATATGCTAGCTTTATAAGTTGTTGCAACCATGACTATTCCATATTAGCAAATCTTTCCGCTTCTGTTGTGCTTATTCCTTTTTCTTTATTGTATCTTTCATTATTCTCAGACTTGGAATCAATATGCCTGTCTTTCTTGCTTTCTTTCAATGCTGGAATTTGTTCATTGTCTGAATGTTAATGCCAAATGACTACTTTATTTTCAATCTTTGTCTTCTGATATGGCTTATGTATGAAACAAGGAACATTTATTATTCCCTCTAAAGCAGCATATTTCTCTTGTTTTTCACTAATTACTGGCTAACGGGTATGATTTAAATCTTCATGTATATGTAGTTACTCATCCATTCACTTGCTTGATTTAGCTGTGCCATGGAGCATTGCTGAAAGGATGCCTTACGATTTTTGTGACAATAATAAAATATTACTTCTTGTTTTCAAATGGCTGATCCAAGTACTATTGTAATGTTGTCTCTCCTCTCTCCACTCTTTCCCTTCCCGCTTCTGTAGGCATGCTTCCAGTTGCAGAAAACTTCAGCTTCTGCTTGGTGACTTTGTTATCAGATGTTGCCTATAGGGATGCCTCTCTTAGAGAACAGGTAGAGTTCACTGGAATGTCTCAATGTGCACTCTTAGACCTATGTTGCTTAAATAACTATCTCAAAAAGGTGAAAAAAGGATTTAAAATGAAGAATACCATGGCTGCTTTTCTTCACAAAGGATGTGATCACATAAATACTGCAGTTGAATAACTTTACTTCTGTGAATAGTCCTGTTGTGCTCCAAAGTTATTCACACATGTCTTTTGAGGTTTGAGCCCAAAAAAATTGCCTATAATAAAGCTTAGTGACTTAAAATTAATGTGTTTGATACCAGAGTTGGAGATATTGCTTTCTCAAAATGCTAATACTTTTGAGTTTAGTTAGGATATTACTTTAGCTAAGGAGGTTTCTTTAGCTAAATGAGTTAGAGAGAAACATGTCTTTGTTTCATACAGTATCAACATCCTATTCAATTTAAAATATCAAAATTAATATTTGAAAGTTTCATTTGACTTAATGTAATGACCTGGCACGTGCTTTAAAGTGTTCACTGAAGAACGTTTTTGTATCTCTTCCTTGGTTGTTTTAGGTTTTAGAGGCAATTCTGCAAGTGATGCAGTTCCTGCTGGGAATGTGCCAGTCTCCACAAAATCAGGAGAAAGGTATTGGAACAGTCCTTTAAATTGATGTTTCATCTTTATTGTAGCATCATCTGAGCTTCACTTGTTCTCTAACCTTCACAGCCATTCTTTTTAAAAGGTGTATTATATAACTATAATTCACCTTTTGGCCTGTAATTGATGACAGAATGTCCATAACTGGTGAGAGCACTCTGTCTTTTGTTTGTATGCTGATTGGTAAATTTTGAGCTAAGCTGAAAAAATGTCTTTACTTATATGATATAAATTTGCTATTCTTCCTCCAGTAATGCAGTCTGGCTTTGTAATGTATGTTATGTTACAACATAATATACATCACAAAGTGATGCTTTTAGTGAGCTTGTAGCAAAGCTGGCAGTAGGAAGTCATCATAAGCTGCTAGTAGTATACTGCAATAAGAAAGATACGTGACCTAATTTTGTTTTCCAGAATACTTGTGCAAATATGCAGTGCCGTGCCTGATTGGAATTTCACGAGCATTTGGTCGCTACAGCAATTCAGAAGAGTCTCTCCTCTCAAAGCTTTTCCCAAAAACTCCTCCACATTCCCTGAAAGTCCCAGAAGAGCTTGAAGGAATTCGCAGACGTTCTTTTAATGATTTTAGATCAATTCTTCCCAGCTCTCTTCTCACTGTCTGTCAAGAAGAATCCTTAAAGAGAAAGACGAGCAGCGTGTCCAGCATCTCACAGGTTTGTGGCCACCTTTACAATGAAGACAGCATTTAAGCCCTTTTCTGTTCTTTGGTGGATTAAGACGCTCAAACTTATGTCTCCTGACAGTCATTCAGTGCTGTACTTGAACAGATTCAAAGCTTTCTCTCTTTTTTAGTTGTTCAGCTCTCCCAGAACTAAGGAATAATTGATGACAGTTAAGCTAGCTACCTTCATATTAATAGTTTGCACTTAAAAGATCTCAAAGAACTTGCAATCATTAAGACTCACGTGTCCCTGCGTAGCAGGTATAATAATACATACCTATTTAACAGATGGGAAAGTTAGAGAAGTTAACGGTTTGAGTTTTCAGAAGTGATGAGAACCAATAATGCCCTTTGGATTCAGTAGAAGCTGTAAGTGTGCATCCTCTTTGGAAAATCAGACTTCAGATTACCTGCCCAGAATCACAGAATGAGGTATTAGGAGAGTTGGGTATAGACCCCAAGAATCCTGATGACTACTGCATTCCCTTAACTAGGACACTCACTCCCTTCTTCATCAGTGTCCCTTTGGATTTGAAGTTATGGCCTGACTCAAGCCTGATCCTGAGAATTACTCAACACTCCCATTGACTTCAGCAGGAGTTGGGGGCTCATCAGCACCTTTCTGGATATATTAATGATAACAGGCATTTTTTAAAAGAGAAAATATGAGTCCATATCATCTTAGATTTCTTGTGGCTTCACCGGCCTTTAATGATAAAATGTAATTATTGTCTTGTGTTTCAGGTCAGTCCTGAACGTGGAGTTCCCCCTCCCAGCTCTCCTGGAGGATCTGCCATTCATTACTTTGAAGGTAAAGCTTCAGCTTCCAGTCTTTACTATTTTGCCAAGGAGCAGTGTTTTTTGACACTCTTTACCAATAGGAAGGCTAGGAAACCAAACCTCCATGCATTCTCTTTGCCTTTAGGGTTGCTGGTAGTAATTCTTTGGCAAGTATGTGGTAGAGTTTTGATATATTTTGCATTAACAAGTTGTTGGATAATCTTTATTTCCAGCAACAGCAGTTTCCAGCAACAATGTTTTTTCTGCCTAGCTTCCAAGAGAGACATTATTTTCTGACTGCTAAGCAGTCTATGCCTAGTCCTAGAGAGCTTAATCACACTGGGGCAAAACATAGTTTAGAAGATTAAGTAGAATAACTTTACATAACAAATGTTTTATATTGTACTTCACTGTACAGCTAAAATGGCAGACTCTGAGGGTTGGAACTTGAATTCTGTTTGATGGCAGGTTGTATAAGCCCAAAGTAACATACCTTACTTGAAATAAATTTGGTATGTGTGGGTTATAGGAAGTCTTATTTTGGCATGCCAAATTTGTGAACTGTCATGGAAAAGTCAGTTAGAACTCACAAAAGGGAGATCTTGAAAGGCTATACTGACTGTGTATGAACTCATTGCAATGGATACTAAAATCAAGTGGTCGAATTCTAGCTGCAAATGAGGTGAGCCTGTCACCTTTCAGTGGGGCCGCTTGCAGAGCTGAGAAAATAAATCGATACCCTTGATGAAGTGGGAGACGAGTGAGCTCTGTACTTATTGGGTCTTTCATTGTCTTTTGGCTTTGTTTAGCCCTTTTGGGGGCCTTATTGCTTGGGCTCTTCCCAGCTTTTGGTTGAAAGATGTTCTCCCTCTCCTGGGCAACTCTGGCTTAAGTTTGTCTTCCCGCTATTATTTCCTATTAATTATTTCTGGAGGACTTTCCCTTTAGGATCAATAGTTTGGACAGGGGTTTCAGAGGAAGGCTGGCCTAATTACCTAGTCACATTTAATTCCTTCCTGTCTTAGAACAGTTTATACAACCCATCATACTCACCTACACCTCTGCAGCTCAGGTATTCATGTTTGGATTAAAAAAAAGAATAGGAAAAGGGGAAGTTAGAGAATTTTTCTCTTATACTGTTAATGAAAAATGTAGATGAATGAGGCATACTGTCCTAAACCATAGGAACTATAATACTGGAACAGACCAATAATCCCTCTACTTAGGTATTTTGCTTTCAGCGCTAGCCTCTATCAAATGCTTCAAAGGCAGATAAACTTTGCATTATCTCTCATAATGCACCTGGACAATTACACACTTGTATGTTATGTTTTTTCTTGACCTGCGTTTGTGATAGTCTTACTTTCTGGTGCAAGAGAATTGATGGCCTATGTTGTTTTTATCCTATCCAAGACATAAGAGTTGGAGAAAAAATACTTTTTTTTTTTTTTTTTTTAGTTTATCAATAAATAATACATTTTGAGAGTCTGTTAATCACAGGAAAAACAGCACATTACCTCATGCAGCTGAGGAGTTACAAAAAGCAAGATTGCGATGCCAGAAAGGGAATGGAGTGCCAAAAGTTCATACCTGGCTTATTGATGAACAGTGTATTCTAGTATTAAAACTATATATTGATTTCTCTTGTACCTTCAAATTGTAACAATATCTTGGTTTCCATTTAATATGGAAGGTGTAGTACGACTTTAAACTTACATAGTTTTGCAAGGTTTTCTCATTAATTTGTTAGCCAGCATTTCTACATTTCCATCCAAAATCATGTGTGCACAGGGTTTTTTGAGGTAAACATACTACAGAAGTTGAACAAAAGTCCTACCAAATGCTATTTACAAAATGAATGCAAATATATTTAACAGAATTTCTTCTCTAACCTTGTATGTATCAAATAGCTGAATCTGTAGTTCTAGTTTACATTAGGTTATAGACAGATATCAATTATTATAGTTGTTATAAATTGATTCAGCTTCTGTGGGAACTGGATTAAGCCCTTCGTGGTTTATCAGGGATAGACCATTACCATATTGAAAGTTAAGATCAAAATAGCTTATTTTTTCATAGTTTTCTCCAGAGTCTTCCTTCACATTTAACAAAGAACTAAACATTTTGAATAACCGAACGTTATTGTGTTCTTGTCTGTTCTTGTCTGCAGGGTCCTACCTACCTGATGGGAGTGCATTGGACCCTGATTATTACTTCTCTACAATCAGCTCTAGCTTCTCAGTTTCTCCTCTGTTTAATGGTATTAGTAACAAGGAATTTGATATTCCACTGGAAATGCTCCGCCAGCTGCTATTCATGGTACAGTATGAGCTGCTTTAAAGATCACACTAAGGTCTGGGTTCTGTGTGCTCATGTTAGACACAGCAGTTGTAGATATTTTGTGTAAGCTGCAGGGTGAGCCCCTTTCAGGTGTATAAAAGGAGATATCCTGTGTAATTAGGCAATGTGAGATGTGTATATATGCAGGTTGTGTGCATGCTGTGTTTACCTTAGCATATTAATGGAAGGATATTTTTTTCTATGCTATTATTAACATCAGGTCTTAATGTTTAATATTGATTGATATTAATATTGCTCATGAAATGTTAGTAATTTAAAGTAATCAAGTTAGTATTGAAACATTTGCATTTGCCAAAGCCATCTTGTTTGTGCCTGACAGGCAAATTAATCTGATGTAACTTGAGAAGAGTGCCATTATCTAGTGGGGATGGTTTATTGGGACTGCGTCTGCTGGCAGAGCCTAGGTGGCTCTTCTAGGTACATCCTGTGTTATTGCTCAGGGCCTCTGTGCACCATGGTAATACAAATGATGATAATAGGAATTACTATATAACTTTTCACTGCCTTAATTTAGTCTGATGTTTAATATTCAAATGATTGAGTGCTTCCTTTGGCCAGCCTAAATTGTGACTGTAAAGCAAACCCTTTACTAACATAATGCTAATGATAACACCAAACTTCTATTTTCTGTGTAGGTGAAACAGATGGTTGGGGATTCTGTTCTCAAAAACTTAGATGCAGTTGTAGATGAAGTTGCAGAGGTACGTCTTAATTTAATTTACCATTTGAAATGTTTAAAAAGACTCCGACGTGGTTTTTAAAGTCCTTACTATTGTGAAATCAAAGATAAGAGATGACTAAAAATAAGGGAAGTGCTAAGGGACACTCAACTAATATTTAGTTTATGCTTTTGATTCATAAGGATTTGTTTTTTCAAAGTCTAAGACCAGTAGAAATATTTCCATTCACTTATGAGAAATCTGTGGAAATATTTGTTTTTAAACACACATTCCCCTGCAGCATTGGCATCCTAAGCACTTCAGCATGGAGAATTTGAAACTACACCTCTACCCTGATATAACGTGGTCCATTATAAGGCGAATTCTGATATAACACAGTAAAGGAGCGCTTTGGGGGGTGACTGCGCGCTCCTCTACCTCAAAATAATGTGGTTTCACTTATATCGCGGTATGATTTTTTTGCTCCCGAGGACTGCATTATATTGAGGTAGAGGTGTAGTTACTAAAATATTTTGGAAAGAGAGTTTATGCATATGTAGTGGACTTGTCCAGTCATTATAGAGTATTAAGATGCATTTTGTAACCAAATATCACAAATAGTTGGATATATATTACCAAATGATAGCTGGGTAATCCTCCTGCAGCTTCCCAGTGGAAGTGGTTACACAAAAGAAAACAAATGATTAATCTCCCATCTGCTAGTAGCTGCAATGCTAATCATAGTGTCTCACTGGAAAAATAAAAGTAGTCCACCCGTAGAAGAATGGTTAACAAATATGGGAGATGGTAGTAATGGAATAATTAGTGCAACAATTGGGTACCCAGCAAAACAGACTGAGGACAAATAGGTCCTTAGATATTTGGACACCGTTTATTCAGTACCCAGACAAAGTATGTTCATTTGCAAAAACAAAACGAAAAAACCACTTCAGCACATCTGTCCTTTTTTCTTTTTTTAAAAATATTAATGTTTGGTAGATGTTAAATATGCATAATCAGATATTTCACTCAAGTTTAATAAAATCACTAGAAATTACATGTCATAATTGTAATTATGCTCATTCTATAATGTGGTAATGTCCCGTTAAATAGAGAGAGTTGTTGATTATAATGTCTCTTAAAAAAACCTCACCATTGTAATTATTGCTTTGATGCAAGGATGTATAAGCCTGTTAATACTTTCTAAATAGAATAAACCAAAAGATTTTTTTTAAAAGGTATAACTCAGGTAAAGGCCTTTAATTTAATTCCCGTGTATTTCATTTTCACTTCCTGAACAAAATAAAATAGTGTTGCCGTTCATTTGCTCTTTACTATTTTCTCCTTGGAAGTTCTTGATACCGTTGTATTTTCAAGATGTCCTCCTTCAAGTTTAGCTGCTTCTGACCCAGTGAATGACTACTTTTAATGAACATATTTTGCATAGAATATGCAAAAAAAAAAAGAAAAGTCTTTATGGAGCTAAATGATTGCTCCCACTGTTTACAATTGCATGCATCCTCTAATCAACATCACCTTTCGTGGGTCTCAGAAATTTTAGACATACACTCAGTTGAGAACAGCTCTATGTTCAGAGCTATAGCAAGCTCAAATATTTTCATCTGTGGAAAAGAACTTTGCTCTTGTCTACAGCCTTTCTTGCTAGTGCAAAACATAGGTTTTGATGGAAACAAATGTAGTCTCTGTTCCTGCTTTTCCAGTTAAAAATGATTTTGGATTCTCTCATTAGAGAATTTTGTTACAGTATGTGGTGTTTAAATAGGGAGGATAGCTAAGTGCTATTTGGTGCGCTGAACAGGTATAGTTTGCATCTTGATTAACTGTGAAGGCAAAAAAAACCCCAAAACCAACCCAGAACTCTTTCTGTATGGTGTGCAATTATAATGTAAACGGTTTGTGTTACCACAATTACATCTCTAGTATAGAAAATGACAGTTACCTGGTCTGAATAAGGGGTTTTATTTGTTCTTCAGTTTACTATTTCATAGGAAAATGTTGTTTCATTTCCTTTTGAAACTTATAGCTGTTTTTTACCTTTACAGATAAGTCCTAATGCAGATCTCTATTATAAAACATTCAGTGACCCTCTTTACCTTGCCCAGTTTAAAATGTTGAGAGACACGTTATATTACATGAAAGGTACAGTACTTATATTAATATAACTTTCTACTAAGTAATACAATGGGGAAGAATATAAAGCACTGTGTGCATTGCATGCTGTGCTCCAAATGGCTGGGAAGGGTGCAGTGTTTCATGGGTGCTGAATGTATGTTATATAGTTTGTGAAGCACTTTGGTATGAAAATTGCCCTATAAAATTTAATTATTTAATCTGTTGTAGTCATCTGCAAGGGGGAGGGACAATCAGCATCCAACTTGTTAATTTTCCAGTGGTCTTTGCTATGAAATTATTTTACTTCTCATTTTGAAATAAATCTTTTATGAATAATGTTTTATATTTAATATAAAAATGGATTTAACTCATGTATATGCTATGTGGGGCACAGCTACTTTCTTTCTGCTAGAATATATTTTCCCTTGTATTCCTGCAGATCTTCCAAACTCATTTGTTAAGGAAATCCATGATTTTGTGCTGGAACAGTTCAACAGCAGCCAGTCAGAGCTTCAGAAAATCCTGCATGATGTAGATCGGCTACACAATGAACTTAGCCCTCTGAAATTGCGTTGCCAGGCTAATGCAGCCTGTGTGGATCTCATGGTGTGGGCTGTGAAAGATGAGCAAGGTGAAAAATACATGCTTCTCTCTCTTCAGAATGTCTTTTGTCTTGCAGAAATGTTTTGTACAACTCATTCTCCATTGTCAGTAGTTGATGAAGGATCATTTCTATTATATGATGCTTGCCACAAAGTACGTTTAATGATAAACTGAGGGAATTTTTTTGCTAGAGAAAGCCAAAGAAAATCAACGCGTGCCATAAAAATGCAAGGCTGACTTTCTTTTAAAATGTGTGTAACTCGTAAACTTCTTGACTGACTCAAAGTTCTCAGAAAATACTTTCTGAATTCAGAGAATAAGTTCTGTAAGTTTGGGGAGAATGCACTGTTGTTGCACCATGAAGTGCAAATCTAAATTCATCCTTGCCTACAGAGAGACTTTGACATCTCCATAATGCAGAATCTGTTAACTGTAGTTGCTATAAATCATTCTGAATATCTCTTTAATATAGACCTGATTCAGGAAAGCACCTAATCACGTGCTTTAAAGTAAGAAAGTGCTTTCTTGAATAGGGATGTTTCCCTGACTTTGGGTCATACTAAGTTTGTATTATGTAAGAGACTCTGACTTGAGTGGGAAGATTCTCCTAAAAGTGATATTTGCATTAAGTCGCACATGTACTGCATATATTGTCATTAAATATAGCTTTACAGTATCAGCAATATAGGCAGGGACATGCAAGATCATCTAAAAATCTTGCAAAAGCACTGATGGAAATCATGTAGAAAAGGCCAATTAGTTCATCCAGACCAGAAGTCGGCAACCTTTCAGAAGTGGTGTGCCGAGTCTTCATTTATTCACTCTAATTTAAGATTTCACGTGCCAGTAATACATTTTAACAGTTTTAGAAGGTCTGTTTCTACAAGTGTGTAATATATAACTAAACTATTGTTGTATATAAAGTAAATAAGGTTTTTAAAATGTTTAAGTAGCTTCATTTAAAATTAAGTTAAAATGCAAAACCTCCAGACTAGTGGCCAGGACCCAGGCAGTGTGAGTGCCACTAAAAATCAGCTCACATGCCGCCTTTGGCACACGTGCCATAGGTTGCCTACCCCTGATCCAGACCATGAATGTCTCAAAAAGATGCTTCTACTTTTTTGTTGATATCATTGTCAGGAAGCTTTTCCTGATATTTACCTGCGTTTTCCTCCTTTCTTTAAATTTAAACTTCTACCCACTGATCTATTAAACATTTGTTTAAATATTTTAAATACTTGTAGATGGCTATCAAATAAAAAATATCTGTAGGTATCTCAATTCAGAATATTTGAAAGAGCTGTTTATTGCAGATATTAGTAAGTTTCCCAAACTTTTTACCAAAATGTTACCAACAAAGTTTTAAACCATTCAAGCCAAATCAACCAAATCAAAACACCATGGATAACACTCTGTAAAACTAAAGCTATTCAGAATCTGCACACTGAAGTAGGTGGATCCAGCAAATTCTCTACCTGTTTTATGGTCTTCAGTAAGCACATGATACTAGCTAAGCTAATAAATTCACATACATTCTTCAGATCTATTATTGATTTCCTTCTTTTGGAACGAAGGTGCTGAAAACCTGTGCATCAAGCTGTCAGAAAAACTGCAGTCCAAGACCTCCAGCAAAGTCATCATTGCTCACTTGCCGCTGCTGATCTGCTGCTTGCAGGTCTGTCTTTAAAGGATTGAGAAGGAGTATTTTGATTTCAGCAATCATTTAGTAAAATTGCTTGCGGGTTTAGAGACTAATTTAACAGTTTTCTCATCTTCTAGTTATATTACTACTTGCCAGTGTCCTCTGCACCTGCATTTTAGAGTCTTGAAACCATAGTGAGATGGTGCTTCCCAGAAACTACTTCGCTCAGATTTTCTTTGTGGGATGCAATGAACATGTTATTGTACCAGCCATTTATTTCTGTAAACCCTGGGTTCATACTTGCTTTACCTGACCAATTTAAAAAAACGTAGTAGGACTGGTTGGTTCCTGGGGTTAGTCAAGATATGAAACCTTTCACCTCTTGTTCACCAGTTGAAATCCAACACAGGTTGGTAGTGATCAAAACCTGAAACCATCTGATGATGTTTCAGTAGCCTGTGTGAAATAGGATGCAAGCCAGCCTAGAAGTTGAGGTGTTCCATTCACAAAGGCCCTACCACATTTGGAACTAATTAACCTCTTTGTTGGCGGTCTGTGTAGAGCAGGAGTGGACAAACTTTTTGGCCCGAGGGCCCCACTGGGTTTCCGAAATTGTATGGAGGGCCAGTTAGGGGAGGCTGTGCCTCCCAAACAGCCAGGCATGGCTTGGCCCGGCCCCCCAACCCTGGTTATCATCCACTAACGGCCCCCCTGAGACTCTTGCCCCAGACAACATTCCCTGGACCTCCCACCCTGACTTCCCTTCCCAGACCCTGGCCCCATTCAATCCCCCTGTTTCCTGCCCTCTGACCATCCCGACCCCTCTCCACACTCCTGCCCCTTGACTACCACCCCGAACTCCCCTGCCCTTTATTGAACCCTCTGTTCCCTGCCCCCTTTCCACACTGCCTGGAGCACCAGTGGCTGGCGTCTCTGCAGTTGCACTGCCTGGCAAGAGCTCACAACCCTGCCGCCCAGGCAGTGAGCTGAGGCAGCAGGAGAGGGGCTGGGAGCTAGGAGCTACCCTTCTGGGCTTAGGAGCTCAGGGGCTGGGCAGGAGGGTCCTATGGGCCGGATATGGCCTGTGGGCTGTAGTTTTCCCACCTCTGGTGTAGAGGGAAATGTGGAAAAAGTCCTGGAGATTGACCTGCCTTCTCATTGCTATGGTGATCTCTTTTCAGGTCAGGGTTGATTCACACTGGCAGGTTAGTGTGCAGAAACTTGCCCATGCTGCACATGATCTGTCAATAAATCTGTCATTTATCTGTCAATAAATGTATGTGATCCTTTAGGATTATCAGTGTGGTGTTATCCTGGAGTAGAAAATTCATTTTTAAAAGGGAAAAAGGTGTTACCAGCCTTGTTCTAGTTGGACACTTATCACTTTACAAAACCAGTCCACGGTTGTAATTCTATGATCAAGAGTGGAATAGCAAAGACATGTTACTCCTCAGAGCTCTTTAAAATGTGTTTATCCCATAACTTCATTTCCAGGAAAGCTTGTTCATTTGGTATACTAGATGCTATCTTCTGCGAAACCCCTGGGAAGAAGAGGGCAAGAAATTGCTTACTTGTCATGCTATCAGAGTGATCCTTAAGTTTAGATCAGCGTTTGAAACATTCTTTCATGACTACAAATCCCTCACCATCGATTTATTTTTTTTAATGCCACCAGTGCACAGTTGAACTAAAAATAGCTCTACTTATGCAGCAGGAAAGTTAAAAGTTCTAATGCATCAATTCTTTCCTTCTAGGGTCTAGGTCGTTTGTGTGAGAGGTTCCCTGTTGTGGTTCATTCTGTTACTCCATCTTTGAGGGACTTCCTTGTTATTCCTTCCCCAGTGCTGGTGAAACTTTACAAGTACCACAGCCAGTATCACACAGGTAAATGAAAGCAATATTAGCTCCATCTATGGTCCAGTCATGTGGTATACCATACACAACACTAATATGCTCTTAAATTTCCTTTTATTACTGGAACTTTCATAGAATATCAGGGTTGGAAGGGACCTCAGGAGGTCATCTAGTCCAACCCCCTGCTCAAAGCAGGACCAATCCCCAACTAAATCATCCAACAGATTTTTGCCAGAGATCTCTAAATGGCCCCCTCAGGGATTGATCTCACAACCCTGGGTTTAACAGGCCAATGCTCAAACCACTGAGCTATCCCTCTCTCCCCCCGCTCCCCAAAAAAGTAGGGTTTTTTCGTTTTCTGTCAACTTTTTTATTTGTGGTTTGGTTTGGTTTTATTTTGGAGGAAGAGAGGGAATGCAAAAAAATGCTTGCAAAAATACACCCTGTCGTCTCGGAACTAGCAATAACCATACAGAAATAACCCAGGTCCATAGCATCCTACTCTCTCAACCCTGCAAAGTCAGTTTTGCCTAATACTGTTGTATTTTATAATTTCAGTAACTCTCATTCTCTTAAACAGTTAGTGTCCCCTCTGGTTCACAGTGGTATCAAAGTGCTACGTTTGTAGCACGTGCGTGTGTGGGTGTGAGTATATATATCTTTGAACAAATATTATCAGCAGAAAATTATGACTTTTGAAACTAGCAAGATTGTAATAGAAGGAACAATAAATGTATGTTCATGTTGAGCAAATAACCTAGTTTCTGCAATTTTTTTGATTGGTTGTTCTAAGTGGTCTTTTTTTTTGTCTCATGTCTAAAGATGTTAAGCCTGTTTTTGAAAATTACTTTGACATCTTGGTTTTGCTTAGAATTTCATCTGTTAGTGCATAGTTTGAAGTATAACTAAAGAATTGTGTTCATCCATCCATCTTCTGTTTATACCCAGGAAGGTTAGGTGTGTTTTTTCTTTCTTTCAGCAAAAGGAAGGTCGAAATCCCACCACTTCTTATATGCAATTTGTGTGCAGCATGAATTGCCGGTAACCTGCCTTAGGCTGTTTTCAGTCTGTGTTAGGTGGATGAAACAGATGAATAAGTTGGTGGGTTTGGAGAAAGGGAACCACAAATCAAACATTTTAGATGGAAAGCACAAGTGTATGCTCATTGCTGCATGCTTGTATATTTAAAGACAAGTTGACCATTTGTCATATAGATGAGTCAGCCAGTGTTATAACTCATAAGCTCCCTGACTGCCAAAATTTAATAATCATAAACTTGGTTTTTTACATCTTGGATATTGCTGTTATCAGTTTCTGAAAAGCGACTCACTGACAACATGGAGTTCCATTTTTATTTGTTCTTGAGGATTTCCATAGCAAAGTTTTCAATTACAAATTGAGTGTTGATTTTTCTTTTTTCCCCCTAACTGCCAGTCCTGCAGAATATCCCTGGATCTGAATGTGAATCTGGGCTCCTTCTGCCTCTTCCAGTGCCACAACTAGTAAAGAGTCTGCAGCTAAAATTTAGATGGCAATTTTGTTAGTGATGCCCAAGGCAGAATAGCTTGCTTTTTCCATAGCCTTATTGTATATGCTGTGTTCACAGGAGTGAAAACTTGTTTTGTCAAGAAAAATAAGTAGCTTGGATTGAAGGCGAACAGGGAGCTGATATGTCGAGTAGGAGACTTCATTTTTACGCAGTAGTTCTTTTATATTATAACCACGCTTTAAAACACACTATGGGAAATTAATTCCTCTTGCACCTCTGGTTACTTCAGAGGTGCACCAGGAATGAATCTGGCTCAGGGTATTTTAGTGTTAGTGATACTAAGGTAGATGCAAATATTAAAAGTAAGGCAATGTAAAAATGCAGTTCAATAAGTTGTTTACTGGTTATTCACATTCAGCAGATTTGATTTGAGACTGCGAATTAAATTGTTTTAGCTAATACTAAAGCAATATTCAAAACCATGCAAAGTGAGAAAGGTGGAGATTTCTGAAAGTAAATTGAGTAATGAAATAAATTTATAGCTCACATTGGTAGCCTTGCTTCACATGGTACCAAAGTTCTTCAGAGCAGTCTGTCTGTTGTCTACCTCTCTCTCCTGTGTCCTAGTCTGTTTTGCATTCAATTTCTGTGTATTTCTCTTCCTATGTATACACAGCTCAAGGAAAGATATAGCAAAAGACACCTCTCTTATGCTTGATCTCTGTTTTTAGTAGGTGGCAATGACATCAAAATCAGCGTAACAAATGAGCATTCAGAGTCCACTCTAAATGTAATGCCCGGCAAGAAAAGTCAACCATCCATGTATGAACAGCTTCGAGACATTGCCATAGACAACATCTGCAGGTAAGAATTGCACTTAGAAACGCTGAAGGACCAACTTATATGCAGTTTGAAGACACAGGTGCTGCTCTCACTGAAATGGACAAACATTACAGTCAATTAAATGAGAAGCTGTGTAATGCAGAGTGTTTTAGATGGTCCCTGCTACTTTTGTACAGCTGGAAAGTATTTGTCTAGCCACTGAGCCACTTGCTTTACGTACCCTTAATGTCACCTAGTGACTTCCGGAGTGCTCAGTAGGCAGCTTTTGCCTTCTGAGGTTGGCACAATAAGCTCTTCTGGAGCAAATGCACTGATAAACGCTCGTAACCTCAGGCAATGGAAAGTCACCTTCTTCCCATTTTTCTAAACCATCACACTAGACCATCTGCCTCTGCAGTGTGGAGTAGCTGCTGATTGGATGGATGGAGAGAGGAAGGCTCCAGCAGGAGCAGGACAGCCTAATCCCATTCACTTCCTAAAAGATACTTCTCCTGAACCCTGTTTGGTGCTTATAAAAAGACTTTGTTTATCTCTCTCCTTATCCACCAACTGGTTCCAACAGTGGGCCAACCTGTCAAGGATATTTAAAATGCCATGGAAGGTACACTGCATACAACCTTCCTCAGTCCTTTTGTCTCCATCTGGAAGAAAGAGGGTTGAGGTAATTGCATCTTAGCGTTTGTATCTGCGGGGCGGGTGGCAGAGAATCAGCTGTGAAGTCCAGGAGTGTCAGAGGTGTTCATTGTCACTTGCATTTTAAACATGATTTAAATTGGCAAGTAGGAAAGCTTGATTTAAATAACTGATTTTAATTTTGTTCTGCATTTGTACTTTTTTTACTTTAAAAAAAATGATTCTCATTGGTTGGTAACTATTGCAGATCAACCTGTTTTAACTAAATATAACATTTACATTTAAGCTTACTTTGGCACACAATGTCTATTCAAATTTATTTAAGTAATTATGTATCTTAACATACATTATTCAGTTTTTTAGTGTTTTTTATTTTGTTAGAAAATGGTGAATTTACTATTTTATTTACTAGAAGATGATTAGTTTTTACACATGATTTGTATTAAGTTGTGTTTGGATAGAAATTCCACAAAATGAACAAAAACACCATTTTAAAGTTGTTTTTCTCATTAGTTAAATAAAACTACCTCATATATGCTGGGTACATAAAAAAAGATTATCAAAACATGTTTTACATTTAAAACTAATTGACAAAAGAAGTGTTGTCTGTAGTCAGTGAATTGAACTAATTGTTTCTGGTCACCATGTCCTTCAAGATTTTAAAATTAGTAGATCCCACCCTCTGACACCTTGTTTTTTATTTATGGCTTGGAACAGGAAAACAAACTTTCTTGCTTTTCCAACTTCCACTTGGTTTCTTAACTTTGAATGAACTAGTCATTGAACTGAACTAGCTGAATAAACTGAAAATATTTTCTTTGTACCTGCCAAAGAGGCTACCGCAGTCAAAAACTGCTTTAGCATTTCAGCCAACTGTGGTTCCATGTGCTTAGCTACCAGTTCAGACATTTGACTTTCTTTAAAACTTTGGCACCAAACGTACTGGTTAAATATTATTTTTTATTTTAATTATATTAAATTTAGGCCTTAATGTAGCTTGTCATAATTTCAATTTTAATTTTAAATAGGTTTATTAAAAGAAAAATGTATTTAATGTAAATGAAAATCAATTTTTAGTTTTAAAAATTGTCAATGTTTCATATGTAAATATGGACATGTAAAGAATGCTGAACTCACAAAATAAATGTGAAATAATGGAACAGCATCTTCTGAGTGCCAGGGTCTCATAAATATTTTAGAGGATGCCAAAGATGTGCTCATGTGAATATATCCTTTCATAAGAATCATTTTCTCACTGAACATAAGTCAGATTATATCAGTTTTATGTGTAGTGGTTTTGGTATTGGATCTTTACTGTCACATAAAGTGAGATGTAAAAATATAACTCGTGCTGTTTGGCTGTCCTGGCAAGTTTTTGTGTTTAATGTTCTGTAGGTGCTTGAAAGCTGGCCTGACTATAGACCCAGTGATTGTTGAGGCTTTCCTAGCCAGTTTGTCTAACCGTCTGTACATCTCACAGGAGAGTGACAAGTAAGTTGTTAGGTATAATACCAATCTTTTTCTGTCTTCAGTCAATTTAACATAAGGCCCAGTCCTATTAAGACATCCAAGCATGAGGAGCTTTTCTCCTGTGTGAAATGCCATTGACATCAGTAAGATTACATGTGGGAATATGGATCAGATCATGCTGATTTCTTTGTGGGATTGGGCCTTTATTTTAATACTGATGGGCCTACGTACTTTACTGGATAAATGTACTGTTTTCATGTCTGCGGTGAGTATTAAAGCTATTTGAAGTACTAAGTGAGATGAAGTTGCCTCTGCTAAGTCTTCAGTGGGCTGTACAAGCTTATCACTTCATGTTTGGCACAACTGATTACTGCTTGTGGAGTCTGAGTCGAATCTCTCCTATTGAGAGGTTGGTCTGCCAAGTCAGAGCTAAGATAGTTGACAAGACATTTCTAACGGAAACTCCCACTACATTTACCCCACTTACCTGGGATTGTTGTTTTTTTTAAAAAAATGGACAGTCATTCCAGACCACTTTTATCTTTTCTACTGATTCTACTATAGTGAATGGTTAATAGATCAGTGTTGGTACTATAAAAGCAATTGTTGTGTTTCCTGTACTAAATATGCTTTTGTTTATAATAGAAGGGACAAACAGCATTAAGGAGTTAAAATGAAATTAAGTGATATTACAGTTTACTGAATGCATCAGCGTATGTTGTTTCTCAGGCAGATTGTAGTTCGACTTGTAGAGCTAGCTATGTAATTGTTTCTGGATCTTTATGTGAATGTGGCTTGCTTGCTTGTTTGTTTGTTAGGGAAGCCCATTTGATTCCTGACCACACAATTCGAGCTCTGGGGCACATTGCAGTGGCACTTAGGGACACTCCCAAAGTGATGGAACCGATCTTGCAGATCCTGCAGCAGAAGTTCTGCCAGCCACCATCTCCACTTGACGTACTCATCATTGATCAGCTGGGCTGCTTAGTTATCACTGGAAACGTAAGGAGAGAAGAGCTGGCCAAGAGAACAAAGCAGACTAGAGACTAAATTACAGTTGTCTAATTATTTTCTTCAGTTAAAGTAGTGCTGTCAACTTTGTTTAAGCCCCAAAAGTGTTTCCTTAAATGTACTGTTGCAGCATTTATCCTGTCTTCATAACATACCCATGCTTATATAATCATTTGTTTGCATGTACCTTTTTGTACAGTGTCACTAGTAACTAGCAAAGCCAAGCCTCTCCAGCAAACTTTAGTTCCCACAAATATATACTAAAACAATTAATGTAGAGGAAAAAATGTGAAGGTAATGCTTTCAAAAGCTCCTATGTGACTTAGGACACCAAGGTCCTATTTAGGCTTGAGGAACCTAATTCCTTTTTTAAAATGGGATTTGGGCTCCTAAGTCACTTAGGCCCAGATTTTTAAAGATACTTAGGCATTCTATATAAGATGGATGTTTGGTTGGATAGAATTTATTTAACAAGTATTTGTATTCAATGGTACTCCACTTAGTTTGTTTTCTTTCAGCAATATATTTACCAGGAGGTATGGAATCTATTCCAGCAAATCAGTGTAAAAGCAAGCTCAGTTGTTTACTCTGCCACTAAAGATCACAAGGACCATGGATACAGGTAACATAGATATAACTGCCTCCTTAGAATTCATGACTATTTAAATCAAACCTCTTTCTTTAGGCATTGTTATGCACTTTTACTTTTTTCCAACATGCTTTACAGCTTTATTTCTCTCAATCTTTGTTGTATTCCAGAGGTTTGTTAATGTTAATTGTCTATTTCTGAGCGAGTGGGTGTTCTGAGTATATGCAGATTTCATATAGTCTCCTATTCCTTTATTGTTTAAAGTAACACTTTTGATATTTAAAAACTACTGGTGTGTATGTCTCACTTCCATTAGTTGGATTTAAGAATGAACTATATGCTTATGATTTTATCTTTTCCTTGATGAGCTGTTGGCAATTATTTCTTCACACTGATGCAATGATGCCTTAGCCCAAAAGTGCTAAAAGTTGGCATTGCATGATAATGGAGACTCGTAGATCACTTTCAGAAACTGCTAGCATTAGGCAGTACCAACTTCTGTCACAAGAAATTTGTATCCATATCAGTCCCAGGACACTAGAGAGACTAGGTGAGCAAGGTAATATCTTTTATTGGACCACCTTCCATTGGTGACAGAGACAAGCTTTCATCCTTACACAGCACTCTTCTTCAGATGTGGGAAATTTAATCAGTGTCACAGCTAAATCCAAAATGGAACAAAGTGGTTAACATGAGTAGTTAATGCATATATCAAGGGACAATTCTAAAGAAAAAGTCAGGATATACACCTTCACACACTCAAAACTGCCTTCATCAGACAAGGATATTCTGCCAGAGAAGTGGATCACATCATGGAACAGCCACCGAGACACCCTGAGAAAACCTGCTTCAGTACAGAAATAATGCCCCCTCCCCATCTACTGCACATCCCTAGTTGTTACCTACCATCCCATACTTGTTGGGGACCCCATCCTGAAATAAATCTTTTCCGAATCTTCTTTTCTGGCCTTCAAACAATGCTCCAACCTCTCTCCACGCTCATCATCAGAAGCAAGTCCCCGACAGACCAAGACACCAACTCAAAACGGCCCCAAACCCTGTCAGAAAAACAGATGCAAAACCTGCAGAGATATCTCCACTGCTACAATGATTAACACCCCCCAAACAACACTCTTTTAAGATCCGTGGGTCGTACACATGCATACCACAACATGTGATATGCCTCCTCTCCTGCGCTAAATGCCGCAATCGCAGCTATGTGAGTGAAACCAATCACCATGCTCTTGAATGAATTCACACAGGAAAATTGGTAAGACAAAACATCACCTCACCTCAGGGTGAATGCTTTTCACAAAGTGATGGCTCTATATTTGATGAGACGAACACTTTCAAAAGATGAGCCTGGGAGCTTAACTTCATAACACTTTTTTTGTTTTAGAAACTAAAAATCCAGGACTGAACAGAAACACTGAATTTATCATTTATTACAAGAATCTTTAATCCACTTGTATTTAGCTGTGACTCTAAGTAAGTATCTCAGACGGAAAAAAAGCTCTTGAAAGCTTGTAAAAGATATTACTCCTTCCTCTTGTCTCTCTAAAAGATTGATTGATTGGTAAATTTTAGTTGAAGTCAGACTTCTAATGCATTAGCTGTAGATGCAAGCTACACTCTTAAAAGGCCTGATCCTCAGCCCAGTGAAGTCAAAAAATTTTATTGGCTTCATTAGGTTTTGGATTGAACCTAAATATTCTTAAGAAGTACAGAATTCCTTATGAAAAATTCATCAAAGAATGCTTAATAACTAGACACTCCATCCAATTCCTGTTACAACTAATAGAAAATATTCCAAAGACTTCACTGGGAGTTGGATCAGGCTCTATTTGAGGAAGGTACTATACTGAAGTGTAAAACTGCATAGCACAGAATTCCTGCTGTATTCATCATGTCATACGATGAGTTAATGTTTTTGAAGTATTCAGGAATGTGAAACAGTTTGTATCAGAGTTATGTTGCATTATAATTTTAACCTTTAAAAAATACTTGAATTCAATTCTAATGAGGGTGAGGGGTTGAAAGTAAGCACAAACAAGCTTACTGACACATGCTCATTATACAGGCTTTCACACACTGTCCTGCCAAGTGCATGCCAGTAATTAATTGCAGCTGCTAATTTGAATCTCTCTGCCACCCTACATCTTTTCCAATCCAGAAATACAATATCTTTCTGCTGGTTTAGGTTTAGGTTTTCCATACCAAAAAGGGTCAGCCCTGCTGAATTGGCAGCAGAAACAAAACATTCTCTAGAGATGAAATTGAGACCATCAATTACATTACATTTCTTTCTTTACACACCAATGTTGGCGTATAGAGTAGAAATTAGTTTATTCCATTCCTCTGTGTCTTTGGTGGTGCTTCCATCTGCTCTCTGTTGTTGAGACCATTAAATGCATTTTAATTATGATTAAAGCAATATTTAATAGGCTTTTTGAATTGGAATGCTAATGCATTAACCCAGTGTGCCATCCATTCTCACTAAATCCTTGATGTACAAAATGTGCCTGCCCCTGTCAATATTATGCAGATTTGCTGTTGAATAATGTTAGTGAGAAACTATTATAAAATAAATACAAACCTTTTCACTAAAGAGTTGGTTGTTTCTAATTTCTCTCTCTCTCTCTCTCTCTCTCTCTCTCTCTCTCTCTCTCTCTCTCTTTCTTGTCAGACACTGTTCCTTAGCTGTCATTAATGCCTTGGCTAACATAGCAGCTAACATTCAGGGAGAACACCTTGTGGATGAATTACTAATGAATTTGCTGGAACTGTTTGTACAGCTTGGACTGGAAGGAAAGAGAGCCAGTGAGAGAGCAAGTGAAAAGGGGCCAGCACTAAAGGTAAGGAATGGTATAAAATTTGTGGGTTTTAATTCAGTACCTCTTTCCATTGATATGGCTAATGTAACCATATTGTTCTGATCTCCTCTGAACCAAGTGTATACACTTAAAAATTCCACATTTAACTACCGAAACAAATGAGAAACGGATGTGTGTTTTGGTGCCTATTAATAATATAGAGCTTACATAAACTTTCACATATTAGTTAAGCCTCATAGACTATATGTAAGCTTAGGTAATTAGTAGTGGTGTAACCTATCTAATTAATGGGTAATTGAGACATGGTAGATATTAAGTGAATTGTCCAAGGCACACAGCAGCCTGGTGACAGAGCTGGAAACAGAAACAGGAAGTTCTGACTTCCAGGCTCCTGCTATTACCACTTCCTAAGAAATAGTGAAGTGTTATAAATTTGCGGTTCTAATCTCAGCTATCCCATATATTAACTTATCCTGAATAACTACTATTGTGATTACACATGTGGTTTTCCAATATTAGAGTTGATGGAGGCCTACATAACTAAATTTACAATAGACTGGAACAGCCTGGTGTGAATTACAGATGTAGCAAGATCAGTGCAGATTACCTGACTGAATAAGCATTAATTGGAATTGGTTGTTAAAGAAAAATTTATAGGGATGTTCTCACATGAAAGATAGAGAATAATGCTTTGCTGATTAGAAGTGCAATTTCAAATACATTGCAAGTGCAAGAACTGCAAAGCAAAATTGACATGTTCAGTACAGCTGACATGTGCAGTACAAATTCTTACCTTGTTAAATGAAATTTCCAGCCATATGTGTTCATATCTACAAAGCCTTGTGATCATTGTATTCTCTCTGATGTTACAGGAATTTCACTAGTATGTTACCCTACTGTGTGTGTGGCTTGGGAGGGAGGGTGGGAGTGGGGAGCAGGGAGCGGGAGAGGTAGCAAATCAGCACACCAGATTTATGTTCTGAGCGTGCAAGGTGACACAGGAGAAGTAGTGTTGGACATGATTGGGAAATCAGAAATTGTTAATTGACTGGTGGTGTCAGTGATCTCTAGCAGAAAAGCAAAGTGGGAGTGCTGATTTTCTCTGGTGTTGGGAAGGAGTATGAAAAAATTCAGTGACCTGTTTCCCAGGGGCCATTAATTGTATTGCTAATAAAATTAAAATGAGAGTTTTAGTGCTGATGTTAGAATCTGGATCTCCAGCTTCCAAATAAGTGCTCTGTTGTATTTTAAGATCTTGTCTATGCACAAAATACTTGATATCCTCAAACTGGTAAAGTTAAATTGGTGCAAACACCTCTGTGGACACACTTTTATTTTTATTTAAGGGCAGGTTGTTTAGGGATACTTAAATTTGTTCCTAAGTGATTTAAGCTAAATTACTCCTGGGGGAATTCTGCACCACTGCGCATGGGCAGAATTTATATCCCCCACCACATTCTTTGCTTACTCGCAGAAAAATTACTTTCTGACAAGGAAGCAAAGGGACGCCACGAGCGGTCATGTGACCCTCCCCAGCAGTATGTTTTGGTTGCCCACAGCAGCTGGAGGAGAGAGAGATCATTATGGGCAGGGGACGGGCCTGGGGAACACCCGGCTGGTGGCTTCTACCTTTCATAGGGCTCAGCTGCTAGTCTCTGCTGGGCTGAGGAGGACAGGACTTCCTCTTCCCCTGCGTGGCTTCCAGGCCCAGATCAGCAGGAAGGTCTGCAAACTCCTTTCCCACATACCTCCCGCTTCCTGCACCCATCGCTCCTCAGCTGCAGAGAGAGGGATCCCTGTACAGGGAGCTGCTCTCCCATCCGCCCAACCACTATGCATCCAGATCCCATCACACCCAGACCCATCTGCTGAGCCTCGGCCCGCAACACACACAGAACTCCCTCCGATGAGTCCCACTCCCCCTGCACCTGGGCCACCCCAACAAGCCACCCAGATCCCTACCCCACTGAGCCTCACTCTCTCAGCATCTGGACCTCCCACATCCAGACTCCCCTGCTGAACCCCAACACTTTCATCTAGACCCCCCCCACAGAGTCCCATTGTCCCCGCATCCAGAACCCCCCAACAAGTCCCTATGCACACAGATCCCCCACTGAGCTGCCTGTACCCAGATTGCCCCACAAGGAACCCTCTCAACTCACACTTGGACCCCCCACGCTAAGCCCCTCTACTCTTGGATCCTGCCTTCCAATGTTTGGTGCACCTGGCACAGAGGGGCATGGCCCTGGGATGTGTCTGGGGCAGGCCCAGTCCTTACGCGGCCTCACCACTGAGTCTAAAAGGGAAGCTGCACAGTGATATCCAACCTCTGTGTAGCCTGTAGCCTTTTGCCCCACAATGCCATGCTGGAGCTTCCACAAGTTTATTTGACAAATACATTTCGCAGAATTTTACAATATTGTGCGCAGAATTTTACAATATTGTGCACAGAATTTTTATTTTTTGGTGCAGAATTTTTATTTTTTTGGTGTAGAATGCCCTCAGGAGTAGCTAAATGAAAATAAGCCTGGATTAAATTGAAATTAGTTTGTACACAGAGTTCTGCACTGATCTAACTGAATTGGTTTAAAATCACACCTTAAGTAAACTATTGCAAGCTTGCATGTATACTACTTTCAGATCATTATGATCAACTGCCTGTAAAATATAAACCAGTCCTTAAAGAATTATATGGAAAGCTCTAGAAATGGAGTCCCTGAAATATAGGTGCTAATTAAATGTGCCTGAATGGTTATCATAGAGCCCCTGGCACAGTGGAGTTGTGCTTTTTTTTTTTTTTCCCTTGTAAGCTGTTGTGCTTTTGTAGTTCTCCAGTTTATTTTTGTAATTGTAATTCCCTTTATTTTCATATTAACATTTTTCCTATGGCTTTATAAATGTCTTCAGTATTTACTGTACTAAAACTCTTTAAAATACAACTACAAACCTTTTCCCATAATAGCTCCCTTCCTCTAAAAAGTTGTTAACCTTGGCCTGTCTGCACTCTAAATCCGTTTAATCTCTTGGGATCATATTTTGCTTTCATTCCTACAGCACTAGAAATTTGAGCCTTCCTTTAGTTCTGTTCTTCTCAATGTTAATATTCTCTAATTTCTTAATTTTCAATTTCCAGTGGATTCGCTTCCTTTTAGTCCAACTGAATGGTTTTCCACCCTCAAAAATGTACGTTTTTCCTAAAAAGAAGAGGAACCCAATAAGCCATTTGAATTACTTTCCCCTGCTGTATGCTGTTTTCTTTGACATTTTTCTGCTGTAGCAGGTCATAGTCTGTGTTTTATTGCTGCAGAACTCCCATTTACTTCAGTGAGTTCTGGTAGTGCAAGGAATGTAAGATTGGGCCTATAATGTATTAAATCTGTGTTATGACATGAAAGTGTTGTAGACTATAAGTCAGTCCAGCAACTTACTCTTATTAAATAGCTGCAATATTTTAATTTAGGAGTAGTTCCAAAAGACATTAAAATAGATGTTTTTAAACATAGTTATGTAAATTTCAATTTTGTTTGAATACTCTACCATAACAAGACTTCTTTTCGGATTGTAAAACATTCTCATCTAGTATTTACAGGATAGATATCCAAAGATGAGGTGAATACAATTTACATCACTTATGGCCTGTTCCTAAAATGCTGTGCTTCAGTAAGTCTCACTGAAATCAGACTGACACCACTCCGGATCAGGCACTTATTAACCTCTTAAGAGTTCGTTGACGTGAAAACTAGGTGCTCTTTACAAAGATAGCAAGGGAGACAATGTTAACTTATACCTCCAAGTGTGAAAATGAGGAACAGTAAATGAGAACAGTGTTCCTCTTCAAATGAATGGAGGATATCAAAATATATTTCGCATTAATATATTTCAATATTAATTAATATATTCATTAATATTAATTAATATTAATATAGTCATTAATATAATTAATGATACCATTAATTAATATTGATATCATTAATATTGATATTAATTAATATAATTAATATTGATATCATTAATTAATATTAATATATTCATTAATATATTCATTAATATATTTCAATATTAATATATTTCAATTAATATATTTCACATCAATATATTTCACTGCTCAAGAGTGAAGTTAATTGAACATTTTGGTTATTGGGGGTGAACTAACACTTCACCATTTGTGATTTTATATGGCTATTCCAGACACTCAGACCTCCCAGATGTTGATGTAGAGTGACTTTGTAAGAAAAAAGAAAAAAATTACTGTGAAAAGTTTAATTTCTTTCCATACCGTGTATGTCTATATTCCATTTAAATTAGTGCATTGTGGCTAAAATTATGCCTAAAGCTGTGCTAGCAGTTCAATAAGAGTTGTTTTTCTCTCTTTAACATCCCCAACACAACACCCGCCCACCTCCCACACACACACTTCAAATTTTAATAGCGCAAAGTTCCTTTCTTATCCATTTATGGGATTGGTGAACTCTCTTGGCAAATCTCTTTGAAATGAATAGAATCTCTGTTTGCTTTGAAGATAAACTGCATCTGTAACCAGTACATGCTTTTTATGTCAATGACCAACTCAGTAAAGCCGTTGGTTTACTTGTTTCATAAGGATAAGAGTTTCTAATCTCGGGAGTCAACTCAGCTCTTGTGAGGGAAACAAGATGAATTCACAGTTTGTTTATTGTTTCAGCAAACCCAGTGAATGCCATCATGGAAAATCCTGTCTATGTCCAGATTTTTTAGATTCTGGTCTCACAGATAAGTGACTGTGATGCTTATAAATATAGCTCTGTTCTAAAACAACACCTTTATCCTGGATTTCATCATCCTCATCTCAGTGATAAACCAACAATTTCTCTCTCTCTCCCATGTTCCACCTCTCAGGAACTAATATATGAGCTGAATTTGCACCCCTGGCAAATCTGCTTTAAGCTTCATCTGTGGTAGAAGACAGTGTTCTTTTATTTTAAAAACATTAAATGGTTTGGGTTCTTGTACAATCTTGACCCCAGTGTTCAGGGAATAACCTGCTCGAAATGATTCTGAAAAATCATTCTTAAGACTTATCCTTGAATGTTTTAAGAAGTAATACTAAATTAGGCCCTATCCATGCTGCGGTCCAAACTGTGTTGCTGAACTATTTCTATATTTAGCAGTGGTTTTAAAAGCAGAATTCTCACTTTTTTGATAGCACTGAGAGGGCTTTAATGCTTTGTTGTTTGTCAAGTCTCCTGTGCTGCTTAACAGGCCTTTTATTATTCCAGATTTGTTTATCTGACTGTTAAACCACTTTACATTTATTCTTTTTGCTTAATTTCAGAATTAACTAGTTGGCAGCAGATTTTGCAACCAGGCAAACATTTGTTTTTTCTTTAGAAAAGGAAGTAACTTGTTAAGATGAAGTTGAATGGGAAGTGTTTTCTGTTGGAGTGAGTCCCCTAAATTCTTTATCCTTTACCGATTCATCATCTTGGCTTTAGCTTAAAAGTAAAATCTGATTTCTGCAAATATTTGACAGTTAGCTTTGGGCGTGTAGAGTAATAGGAGACTTCAGTTTCTGGATGTTTCGGAATAGAGATGACAATTGATGTATGTTTTTCTCCTGAACTGAAAGCGTGATGTTTGATTTGCAATTACAACAGTGCTGTGTCTGTGGAAGAAGGCCTCTCTGCTCATCCATTTGATTGAAAATAGTGGTTTTCTTTCCAACCCTGAGTGGGAAAGTGGTGCATATTGTCAAATTCTAGATCCTGATCTTGCTGCTGGATTCATGTGGGCAGACTTTATCCCTGTTTGGAACTTCATTAGGGATTCATATAGACTTGAGCCCTGTGCCTATGCACAGCCCACTGGTTTCAGTGTTGTCCGGGTTGGGTAGACACAGTACTTTTGTACGTTCAGGGCTGTGGTCTGCGATGTAGCCATGTCGATGCATATGTACAAGTAGCTAGAGAACGTGAGCTATTGAAAGTGAGCTTTGTATACATATTACTTCAAATTGCTTTGTGTTTCTTTGACATTTTCACATCTTTTAAAATCTCTCTTCTTTTTCAGGCCTCCAGTAGTGCAGGGAACCTGGGAGTGCTTATTCCTGTTATTGCTGTGGTGAGTGTTCATAGTCGGGGCATTTGCAAGCTGAATAATGATTTCCTCAAAAGTTCAATTATCTGTGCAGGGGCCAGGAGGGAAGGGGTGGCAGATGGAACTGATAAGTAGCCATGAAAGACAAATACATGTTATAACTTCTTACTTGCTCAAAGTTTAAAAACAAATGGGCATTTGTTTGATAATGACATCTCTCTTAAAGCAGCTAATCTTTTGTTGTTCAGAGAGGTCTATTTTTAGTCATGAGTTCAAGAGATTCATGATCCAAATATCAGAGGGGTAGCCGTGTTAGTCTGGAATTGCAGAAGTGACA
>ML677361.1:6875259-6946756 GCA_007922305.1 Dermatemys mawii
AAATTTTTAGTTAGTCTTTAAGGTGCCACAGGACTCTTTGTCACTTCCATGATCCAAATAATACCACAGAGGATGTTATACTGACTAAAACTTGGCAGCCAGTGTAATAAGAGGTATGTAACTGGAAAAAAACGGTGCCTGGGGAGAGGACTGAAAAACAAAAGTTATTAAAGAAATGAGCTAAAAATAAATTCCAGAAGGCAGCATAACAGAGAGTCTATATAGCAGGTTAATTATAATAAAGGAGAGAGGAAAGACTCCCTGTCTTCTATGGATATGAATTAGCTTTTGTGACAGGCATTTTATGAAAGGTTCAAGCGTGCTGAAGTTCGAAGACAATTCTAAACAAAAGACTAAACTAGCACAAATAGGGGTGTCTACATACAGCTTGCCCTCCTATAGAGTATTTTCCAAGCCAGAACAACTTCTAAACCAAGTCCAACAGGTAGTCCAGCCAAAGACTGAATTGATTCACGGCTTTTCTGGGTGAACAGCAGCATAGGTAATAGTCTAGGTTGGGACTGAAAAGCAGTGGGAGGAGTTTGGCGCCTAACTCATTTAGGCCCTTTTGAAACCTGAGCCTTAATACGCTAATGGACAGATTCACGGAAGTACCAGAAGTGGCTGTGATTGCCTTCCCCTCCCCTCCGTTGTTGAATTCTCTGTGTTTGGAAAGTTTATTTTATACAGTTTGTGGGGGGGAAAAAAGGGAACGTGTCAAATATTTGGAGAATGGTGCTGCTACGACTAGTGGTTGTAGCTCTAACACATTAGGGCACGTTTGCTATTGTCCTGGCTTTAAGTTTGCCAGCTTTCTAATCACACAAAACCGAACACCCCTGCCTTGCCCCTTAGTCCCCGACACCCCACCTCACCCCTTCTCCAAGGCCCCACTTGGTCCATCCCCCTCCCTCCACTGCTCACTCTCTCCCACCCTTACTCATTTTCACTGGGCTGGGGCAGGAGGTTGCAGGGCAAAGGAGTGAGGGCTCTGGACTGGGGGTGTGAGCTTTGGGCTGAGTGGTGCAGTCTCCAACTGGAGCCAGAAATGAGGGGTTCAGGATGCGGGAGAGGGCTCCTGGCTGGGGCAGGGGGTTGAGGGTGTGAGCTCTGGGGTGGGGTCAGGGATGAGGGATTTGAGGTACAGAAGGTACTAGGGAAAGGGGTTGGGGTGCCGGGGGGATGAGGGCTCTGGTTGAGGGTGTGGGCTCTGGGGTGGGTCCAGGGATGAGGAGCTTGGGGTGAAGGAGGTGCTGTAGGCTGGGGCAGGGGATTTGGGTTTAGGTACGGGAGTGTGTTCTGGGTGTGGGATCTTGGTAGCGTTTATCACGATTCACAGGAAGTGGCACATGGGCGGTCAGAGAGACTCCGTGCACTGCCTTCGCGTGCACTTCCTTCGCGCCCACAGGCGCTGCCTCCAGAGTTCCCATCGGTCACAATTCCTGGCCAATGGAAGCTGCGGAGCCAACACTCAGGGTGGGGATAGCGTGCTGAGCCTCCTGACTGCCAAGGAGACTCAGGGACCTGGCAGCCGCTTCCAGGAGCCGCGCAGAGCCAGGGCAGGCAAGCAGTCTGCCTTAGTCCCAGGCCCCCACTGCACCGCTGACCGGAGCCGCCAGGGTCCCTTTTCGACTGGGTGTTCTGGTCGAAGACTGGATGCCTGGCAACGCTACCGGGCTTTACAAACTTCTTGTTTCCAAACTTTCCAAAAATAAGAACCTAAAATTAGGCTCCTAAATCTGTCTTCCAGCACCTGCATGATTTCAGAAGTGCTGAGCACCCAACGTCAGCTCCCACTGAGTTCATCCATGATTACAAAGGCTAGATCCAGAGGTTTCTCGAACATTTACGTACATATCTTGGGCCCCTACTAATTTGGAAGCTATTGCTACAAAAGGTAGCTTGCTCAAAACCAGAGCAACCTTTCAAATGGACTAAGTGTGGGTCTATTTGAGGCCTGTAACCCAGTGGTGACTGCTGTGTTGCTTTGCCCTTTCAGGTCCTGCTCCATCTCCTATTGAAATCAATGGAAATTTTGTCATTGACTTCAAAGGAAGTAAGATTAGGTCTTTGAAAATGTACAAAATGGTCTCTTTCATTTGTGACATACTGCAAGGGGCTCTTTTCTGTTTCACATGTTGGTTGATAAAATGCATTTGGTTTGAATACTTGATGTATACTGCATTTTTCTTAACCAATGTGACCTTTACATGGAGTAAAATAAATAGTGTCAGAAGCTGTAGCAAGAGTTAATGGTTACATTATGGGTGCAGAAGCAAATATTTGATTTTCTTGCACAATGCATAAAGATCATGAGTTCTAAGCTACAGCTACATTTGCTTTTCTATTTGTCCTCTTTCCCTGGTTACAGGAATTGGTCTTGTCCTCAAAAATAACTTGTTTCCAACTAACATAGTCTTTAATAAACTCATTCTTGATTTGCCAAAGGATTCTTTTAGTTTCTTGATTTCATTATTTTCTTTAATATATGTTCCACATTTGTGAAGAATAAGATAACCTTCCCATACTTGCATTTATTCTTTAATATTTTCTGTGGCAAAGCTTTTATATATTGAAGAAGTATGTGTGCACAAAAAACTCTTGAACAAGGACTGTATATGAAGTAGGAATATTGAAAAGGGAAAAACTATTGAGTTAAATAATTTTTTGATATCAGCTCTTCACCATGCTATTTCCTATACAATAGGTATTTTTCATTTACCTGAATGCTTAACCAGCTTGATTTATGGTTGGGCACAAAATTCAAATTGACACATGCTGTATAAAAGCAAAACAGGATCAACTACCAATTTCATTTTAAACATTTAATTAAAGATTTGTAAATCCACCAAAGTCCTATTGTTTGTTTTTTCTTATTCTACCAGAGAAAATATGCAAAGGACATTTTAATATTGAAAACATCTAGAGTTTGTATAATAATAGATATTCCAAATAAAACAGTAAACTTGTGAGACTACAGTATGAATTCTTTAAAAGGCACGGAAAAAAGGGAAGCTTTGAAATGGGAATAGCTGTGTTGTCATTGTATTTATTTTGACAGATGGTAGAAAAAGTGTAAATTTGTTCCTCCTGTCAAGTGGTAGCATTTTAGAATGGAAGAACGTTGCATTTACATGAATGATGAGAATAATTAGACAATGTTTATGGTCCTACTATAAAGTCTGAAAAAGTTACCAGTAGTTTATTATTTTTTTATCAAGTTTTTCCCACTAAATTTCATTAGATTGAGCCTGAGATGAGCTTTAGTGCCCCTATTTTCTGCCTAAATGCTTTATTTATATAATGTTTTCTGGAAAGAAATGGAGAAAATAAAATGTGATAGAAAATGTAGGACTTCAGGTATTGTGAGAGTATGGGGGGAGATTAGGGGGCTGGAGCACATGACTTAGGAGGAGAGGCTGAGGGAACTGGGATTGTTTAGTCTGTAGAAGAGAAGAATGAAGGGGGATTTGATAGCTGTTTTCATCTTCCTGAAAGGGGGTTCCAAAGAGGGTGGATCTAGGCTGTTCTCAGTTGTAGCAGACGACAGAACAAGGAGTAATGGTCTCAAGTTACAGCGGTGAAGGTTTGGGTTGGATATTAGGAAAAACTTTTTCACTAGGAGTGGGTGAAGCACTGGAATGGGTTACCTAGGAAGGTGGTGGAATCTCCTTCCTTAGAGGTTTTTAAGGTCAGACTTGACAAAGCCCTGGCTGGAATGATTTAGTTGGGGATTGGTCCTGCTTTGAGCAGGGGGTTGGACTAGATGACTTCCTGAGGTCCCTTCCAACCCTGATATTCTATGAGAGAATATTTCCTTGTCGACATCATTTATGTAAAATGCCCTTTTGTATATAAGCTATGTTATAGATCTTGTGATCAGATGTATGTCTATACAGAATAAGCTAAATTTGGTGACAGTTTACAGTGGTACAAATTACCTATTTGGCCTGACTCTAATTTCACATTACTGGAAATCAGGAGTAACTGTATGGAAATCATTGGTGTCATGCCAATGTAGGACTGGTATGAAATCAAAACCAGACCTAATGGTACCTTATTTTTTCTACTGTAAGTGGTTTTTCCTACAATCCCTCTTTGCTGCCTCATTGGTTTGCAAGTTTCATGTTTTATAAACTTGTTGAATGTGAAATCAGTACAAGTTTCTGTATTTATTATTGATACCTCCATTTAGATTGCTGCTGGATTTGGCTGGGACTTCCCTGGGAATTGTGCCAATTTCTCCCAAGCTAAATTTGACCTACGAGATATCAGAGGGCAGAATTAGGCTCTGAGGGCAAGATTTTCAAAAATGTGTCCCTAAAATTAGGTCCCTAATTCTATATTTAGGTACCTGAAAAGATAACCTCAGAACTGCAAGGTGTTCAGCACTTCCTTGGGCCTGCCTGTTTGTAGGTGTCTAAGTACAGATTGAAGAAATTGACTTTAGACATCCACTTTTAAAAATCCTGGTTTAATTTTTTTATTTGTTGGTTAAGGTCAATAAATTGACTATAACTCCATGTAAGTCATTTAGTGAGATTTTAATACAGATATATCAGTGCCTATCATTAATTTTTATAAATTGCAGTCAAATCATCTGCTGCTGTGAGTCCATTCTTGTATATATTGATCACACACACACACACACACACACACACACACGAATGGTCTCAGATGTATTGCATTTTCCACTAATAAATGGCGAGTCATTAGTCAGAGGTTACTCTGACTAATGTGATAAGTAAAATCTTCTTTTCAAAAGTTGCTGTACCTAAATGTAATCATACAACCTGGATATGAGAGCACTCCTCTGTTTTTAAAACTTGCTGGGGTTGGCAACTCTGCCCATGAACAGCAGGCAGTTGGTGCGATGCTCGTAGATAAGAAACAAAAAGGGGCGGTCAACGATGAAGCGAATCTGAGTGGAAAGGGGCATGAACCCTACTGTGGTCACAGCTGCAGCCTCTGTGCCTTCCTCGTTCACAGTAATCGTGCCTTGGTGATTGAACTGTAAAAATTGGGGCAGAAAATACAGAATTCCTTTGGTTAGACTTTGAAGTCTTTTGAAGCATTTTGTCTTAGGAGAATTGCACGAGAATTGATTTGCTGAAAGAATGGTGAATTTTAATTACATCATCATATCTTTTCTATCCTGCATGTGTCTGTCTTGTGTTTTCACTGATAGCTCCAATATGGCATCAGTCCTCTGGCTCTGGCGAGTCCCCTTTCCTGACTGGTCATGACCTGACCCTCCCAGAGATTTTAAGGCGTAACCTTCATAATATATCTACCACCAGTGGTTCTCAACCGAGGGTATGTTTACCCCTGGGGATACACACTGGTCTTCCAGGTGGTACATCAACTCATCTAGATATTTGTCTAGTTTTATGATAGCCTACATAAAAAGCACTATATAAGTCAGTACGAACTAAAATTTCACACAGACTATGACTGATTTATACTGCTCTAGATACTGTACACTGAAAGGTAAGTACAATATTTAGATTCCAGTTGATTCATTTTATAATTATATGGTAAAATGAGAAAGTCAGCACTTTTTCAGTACTAGTGTGCTGTGATACTTGTATTTTTGTCTGATTTAGTAAACAAGTAGTTTTTAAGTGAGCTGAAACTTGAGGGTACGCAAGACAAGTCAGACTCCTGAAAGGCGTACAATAGTCTGGGAAGGTTGAGAGCCACTGGTCTACCACTATGTATGGGAAACAGACCCCGTATGTTCCAGGAGAGGCAGGGATATTGTGTTTGTTTAGCTAAGCTGTGAATTATTGTGCTTCGTTGCCACAATTCAGATGACAGGCATTAATAAGTAGAAAGAATGAGTGAAGAAGGAAAAAAATTACCATATCAATGATGACTTTCTCATCTGATATTCCAGAATAGTCGCCATTGTTGCTAAACAGTGTTTCTATTCCCATGGATTTCAGATAATCAGTCAGGTCGTAGCTCTTCTCCAGCTTAAATTTAGGCAGAACTATCTCTCTTGTTCTAGTAAGAAACAAAAACTTTAAAGGTCTTAGAGAAATATACATCACATCCCTTAACTATGCATGTCAGTTCCATTCTTAACAAGCAAGCATGACACTGACATACACAGGAGTTCTGTTCTCTGTTCTCCCAGCCTTAACTTTTAAAAGGTAGAGCATTGTCTGTCTAAGCAGGTTTTTCTAAATCTAAAATCAGAAAACCTATTAATGTATTACATGCTTAATAATACTTAAAATGCTTAGCATCAGTTGTATTTCTACAGCACATAGTCATGTTCAGATGACATAGCTCATATACTTATAATATCAGTTATGGAACTCCGTGGCACGATAGGTTAGTGTTTTACCAAGTGCATACAACAGAGGTAATTCATTTTTTTTAAAAAGAGAGAGTTCATTGTTTATTCATAGATTGTAAATCCAGAAAGAACCATTATGATCATCTAGTCTGACCTCCCACATAACACAGCATAGTTTTGCCAAGTTATTCCTGCATTAAGCCCATAACTTCTGGATGAGCTGGTCTAGTGATTCTCAAACTGCAGTCGTGACCCCAAAGCTGGGGACTGGCTTAAACTTGCTGGAGCCCAGGGCTGAAGCCGGAGCCCCAGTGCCTGAGGTTGAAGTCAAAGCCTGAGGGCGGTGGGCTTGGGCTTTGCCTCCCCACCAGAAGCGGCGAGGCTCTGGCAGGCTCAGGCTTCAGTCCCTCCTCTTGGGATCATGTAGTTATTTTTGTTGTCGGAAGAGGATCATGGTGCAATGAAGTTTGAGAACCTCTGAGCTAGACGATATCTTTTAGAAAGACATCCAGTCTTGCTTTAAAGACTTCAAGTGATGTAGAATCCACCACATCTCTAGGGAGGTTGTGCCAATGGTTATTTACCCTCACTGTGGAAAAATGTGCCTCTCTTTTCTATGATGAGCTTGTCCAGTTTCAGCTCTCCACCACTGGACCTCATTTCAGTCTAGTGGACAAAGGCATAAGAACCCTCTGCGATCAGAAATCTCTCCATGTAGGTAGCTATAGACTGCAATCAGATCACTTCTTAACCTTCTCTTTAAGCTAAATAGATTGAGTTTCTTGTAGAGCAGGTCATTCTTGTGTCCTTTCTGAATCCTTTCCATTTTGTCTTCCATTTCCATCTTTATGAAGTGTCAACACCAAAATGTTCCGGTAATGGTATCTAATGCTTTATATAGTGGTAACACACTGTACAAGCTCTACTTTACATTCCCCGGCTTATACATCCAAGTATCACATGTGCTTTCTCTACCCACCACAAAGCACTGCGAGTTTATGTTCAGTTGGTTATCTGTCCTGACTCCCAAGGCCTTTTCTAGGTCACTGCTTTCTAAAATACAATCCCCTGTTCTTATAACTGTGACCCACCTTGTTGGTTGCTAGATGTAAAACCTTACATTTAACTATATTAAAATGCATATTGTGAACGCAGCTTAGCATGTGATCCAGATTATTCTGTAGAATACACTTGTAGGTATCATCTATGACACACCAATTCTTATGTCATTTGTAAACTCTAACATCTACTATTTTGTTTTCTTCCAGAGATTGAATAGCATTGGGTCAAGAACAGATCCTTATGGATCCCACTGGGAATTCTCCCAGTGGATGAATTTCCCCCTTACAATTACTCTTTAAGATCTATCATTTAGCCTGATCTTAATCTATTTAATATAGACTGCGTTGATTTTTGTATAGTGCAAAGTTTTTAAAATCCAGAATGTAGTGCAGTACTCAGTTAAATATCTTCCAGAAGTCTATTATGTCAACACTGTTACTTTTGTCGATTAAACAAAGTATATCAAGCTTGTTTGACAAGACCTATTTTACCTGTTTGTCATGCTCTTTTGCCATCTCTCCACCACCTGAGGGGTCAGTTGCTTCTCCAGTGCTTTCATGCCAGATAGTTTGTTTGGAAGCACAATCAGCATGCTGATGTTCCCTACATATGGCAGCTGGAGCACACCACAGTCTAGCTCATGGTCTGCAGCAGCCAGGAAGTTTGCTTTGGTCTGCATCATGGGAACCTTTATTGTTTCTTTCTCATTCAGTCGGAAGGTCCGTTTGTTTGTCATTTCCACTGGAAACTTGTTTTCCCAAGTTCCTGTTAATATAGCAGAAAACCTCATCCTTATTTCTATATATAATTGTAGTTTGTAAATGAAAGATATTAAAAAAAAATTTTAGTGATGAAGACTTATTTGCAAACATCATTGCAAAATGTAGCCTAGCTGATCATTTTAAGTTGTGGCTGGAATAAGAGGGAATTCATTGTGGCAACTTAGAGTTAAAGACTACTTTTTAAAAAATGAACATGTAAAAATGTAAGCACATGATATGCAAGTGTGTGTAAATAACTAATTAGATGTTTGACTTTGCTGTACACATTTAAGGAGCTCAAATGCATATGATGGTCTCAAAAATCACTCTAAAATATAAAGGGGAAATCATTTCAAAGATATCTGAGAGAAAACATAATTCTCTGAGTTGTGCAGATTATGAGCTTTAAAAGATCTGATGCTGATGTTTGCAGATCAGTGTAATCCTGCTCAAAATTAGAATTCATCTTATAATATACTGTCTCATCAACATAACTAAATACAGCTAAATTTTAATTTCCATGTGAAACAAAACATTTATGTTTTGCATATCAAAGCTTTGACTTCATTAAACTGAAAACATTTAAACAAATATGCTACTGCCCGGACCATCACTGGGAGTAGACTACCCAGTTCTGTGAGGTGCTGCTCACTAGTGACCCCAGTGAAGCTGAGGAGGTTCAGCACCTGGCAGGATCAGATCTCAAGGACCTGATCCAACTCCTGATAAAGTCTGAGGAAGTCTTCCTATTGAGTTCCTTCGGATTTGGTTCAGGGCTGCATGAAGACACTCTGAGGGTCCCAACTGTACATTATTTTAATGTAGTTGATGATTTGGCTTTTTAATGTAATGTTACATTCATAATGATGGCTCTGGAAGGAGTTGGCCTCGTTTCTTTGTAGATGGACAGACACAGTTAGAATTTTATATATTACATTTATTTAATTTTGGCTATGGGTATCTACTTTTAAAATTGGGGTATTAGATGTAAGTGAGCAAATAAGTGTAGAGCACAAAAGTAAGTGCATGGAGGAGTTAATACTGTATAACCTTTTTAATAACCCTGTAATTGTGTGCAGTGTTAGGAAGTTGGTATCTTAATTTTGCTGCTGCAATTCCACCCATTAAACATATTTTCTGTAACATGCATTCTATTTGATTAAGGAACTCTGATGTCACCTTTGATCTTCACCTAGAAAGGCTTGGATAAGTTTGCCATCGTGATTGCTTTTGGATGCTAGTAATGTGGAGAGGATCAGATGCCTCACCTTTCATTCCAAAGTGTGAATCGTGCCAGAGACACCCTGGGACTGCATGATTAATTTTTATCAGCAGAGTAATAATGCGTTATGCAACCCTCATTGCTAGTTAAGTTTTGTGTTCTCATATTTATCGTAAAACTTTTTTTCTGTAGCTCCTCCCCATCTATGGGTTTGTGCTATAGTTAGAGAACGTCTAACATTTTGGAATATTTTAAGACGACAAAAATTGTGTGAGAGAAGCCATATTACAGTTCAGTTTTTTTTAAAAAAGCCCTTGAGGTGAATGGGTCTCAAGGGGGAAGAAACAGGAAGTATTGGGCTATTAGTAGTTAGATTTAAAATAAAAAACCACCTTTTGAAAGGGTGAAGTTTTTATCAGATTCTCTTTTAAAGGATGGGGGGATGTAAAAGGTCAGCAGTGTGCTAACCCTAGGACTCATTCTAGCAAAGGCATGATAGCTTGCTGACCTAATACAGGATGGTGGGCTCGCTAAAGGCCCAAGGCATGAATGCACAAACTTCAGGATAGGGCTTAAGAAAGAAGCCCCAGATTTCTGTTGCACCTTTTAAAGGGTTTAAAAACCTGCTGTGTAGCAGCTTAGTCAGTTTGCCGTTATAGAGGGACCGATGTTAAAAGGGTAGGGTGGGTGTGATGAGTCCTGTCTGTCCCCACTGACTCCTTGCCTGATTTCTGTCTTTCCTCACTGGCCTTTGCCCCAGTCTCTTCCTCCCTTCCTCCCACTCCATCCAATCTTTGTCTTTCCCATCCGTCCCCAGTCCCTCTCCCCAGGTTCTTCATAACATTCTCTTCCCTCTCTGTCCCTCCGCTGCACCAGTCCCAGTATTTTTAACATGGCCAAAAAACAATATTTTCTCTTAATTTTCTTCCGGAGACAGCTGAACCATTTTTGCTAAATTCCTCTCTCTCCCTGCCCCCTCCCCCTGCCCCCGGCCAAAGTAGCTTGTGTTAGATACCCAATATTGAAAAGCTGCCAAACTTTAATTGTCTGGGCTGAAAGTTATAGAAAACTGAAAACCATGTCTTATAATGTGATGTTTCAGCCAGTTTAACTCCAGGCAGCACTACCAGCTCTACCCATAATTAAAAACCTTAGAAGAGACCACCTTACAAAACCACCACCCAGCTGTTTGCCCAAAGTATCCGAATCACAATGAATGCTGTTCTGCTCTACCTTTTATTAGAAGACCACTTTTGTTAAGCTAGTAACTTTTGTCAGGTCCTGGATACAGCTCACACTTTGACCCTGGCTAATTCTCTGGATTCTGAATACATTAAAACTCTTTATAAACATGTTGGACTGAATTCAACCCAGCTATATCTCCCCAGAAATCAGTGGAGTTGCACCTGCTTACAGTAGGACTGAATTTGACCATTTACTTATAACACATACTGCAGTGATCCTTCCTGCCAGAATAATTTTGCACAGGGTCCCTCAGCTGTGACTGTTTTTCCTGAGGCTATGGTTTGTACCCATCTATTGCCTCCTTGTATTATATTTGGATTGTAGACTCCTTGGGGCAGGGACCATCTTTCTCTTCTGTTTGTAGAGTGCCTAACACAATGGGGCCATGGTCCATTGTAGCAGTAGTAGTAATATTAAGTAATTAATACACATTCTTAGTACCCAGTGGGGCTATGAAATAAAAACAATTATTGTGGCCAAAGTTGTATTCTAGGTTTTTGATTCATTCTTGGTTCCTCCGACTGATGTGTGCTGTAAAACATAAATTAAATTAACACATTGCTGAAAATTGAAATTTTTTACCTTTAAAGTAAATACAGTTGAGAATCATCATCAAAGTTGTGGGGTTGATGTTCACCAGAGCTTCTTTTATTAATCCTTTGGTCAGTTTCAGGATGCGCTCATTCGTTTTAGTGATGAAGGCAGGGTCTGAGAAGTCAGACGATTGGGCCTCAGCAAAGTAATAATTTTTCATGTTGTTTCTGAAATCATCCATAATGGAAAATTCCTTCCGAATATAAAGATCATTGACTGATCGCAGTGTGTAACCAAAATTACGTCTGAAGAGCCGGTGAGTTAGTTTACGGAAGAGGTTGTGTATTGTCATAATCTCATACTTGGAACTGGCATTAATGAAATCTTTGAAGCCTAGAACAGACAGTACCTCCTGGTGTGTTTGTCCCTTCAGCCCTAATGAAATCATAGCCATTGCAGTGGAAATACCAACAGGAGCCATCATAATGTTATCTGAAGAATTGGCTCTGTCTTTCAGACTCCGATAAAGGTTGAAGCCAAAGTTTGCATTGAGGATGTTAAGGCGCTGGATTCTGGTTTTACCGTGGAATAGCTCAAGAATATTTCCTTGCTGAATTTCAGAAACTGTGTATGGAAATGGAGAAGCATCAATTATGTCACTATAATCATAATCACCAAATATCTTTTCCCAGTCAAGATAATCTTCCTCCTCTTCTTCCTCAGGAATCAAGTCATTGGTTATAGTGTTTTCCTTATGGAACTCTGGTGGAAAATTAGGCATAGTGTGGGTTTCATTTTCATGGGGTGCACGGGGATTTATAGCTTGATTAACACTTCCAAAGTGCTTATTAAAGTCTTTGATCCCACAAAATGCAGATGTTATGATGAGAAAGAGAACAAACAAATGATACAGGAGCTTCATTGTGACAGATCAGAAGCTGGAAGACACAATATATCATAGTGAGAAACCATATAGTACCTGAGTTTTAAGAGGTTGCCCTTTTCTTCAGTAGGTTGTTTAATTTAATGTTGAGTCCTACATTGGATAGTTGGCTGGCTCCTGCAAAAAATTTTTGGTGTGTGATAGCTTTTCCAATTTAGTGGTGTCTAGTATAATTAATTCGTGCTCATATAATATCTCAAGCCTGAACCTGTTCTGGTCTGAGACCTTCAAATTCTTTAAATAGCCATTGATTTCTGTCATTGGAGAAAGTGTTGTTGCTTTCCAGCTTGTTTTACCCACAATTAGCCATCTACTAAAATGCCGAGGTCTCTTGAACATTACAGAGGTCTAGAGATCTGGCTTACCAAGATACTGTGTACCCACAGCTCCCAGAAACAGTCCCTAGATATTTAAGCACATTATCATGTTGATTGCCTTGGTTAGTGATCTAAAATGCAAAAGCTGTAATTCGCTGCTCTGATATTAACTAAGGATGGAATGAAAGGATTTAATAATATGCTATTCTATGATAGAAAGGCGTGAAAGCAGTTTGAAAGTCAAACTCAGGATTTGTAAACCAGTTTCCCATGGCTACATAAATTAACTCAGATTTTGTTAAAATTATTTATTTCTTTTGTTCCAGATGGGATTTATTTTAGTTAAAGGTAAATGTTTAGAACCTGGGATGTAGGATAGTACTACTGAATGCCACTATTTCAAAGACCCTTATTTAAAACAGACAGAATGTTAAAAACAAAACAAAGAGTGGGGAAAAAACCTTGGAAGAGGTTTTAAAAGAAGAGAAGGAAAAGCTGTTCTTAAACAATGAAATAGAGAACTAAGAGGGAAGTGGAAAAAGAAATATTTAAACATTTTTGTAGCATCCAAGGAGTATATCAGTCTGTCCTTTTCCCGTCTGCTGATGTACATAAAGAATGAAAATGAATTATCTTTGCATTTGGAATCTTAAAACCATTTGAGATGAATATTCTAGATTGAAACCGAACATTATTTAATCCTTAAGGACTTGTAACAGAACAGTAGTAAACCTGTGCTATATAGTGAGTGAAGTATTGTAGTCTTAATAGCTCACTATTTTTATTATTAATATTTTTAAAGTGACTGCTACATTTTTTTGTTCCATGCTGTTAGAGGTTAAGGTACTTCTGTGGAAAACCACTTCTGTGCAATAATCATTAATGAAAGACAATGCTGTCTGTGGTTCCTAGTTTCATATTCTCACCTTTTCCATAGACTAATGTATTGTTTATCCTCATTTTATTGTGGGCAAAACATTTTTCCCTGCTATTGAAATATACTTTTCTTTAAGATTTTAAATCCAGTTCAAACGATGGTAATATTCCTTACCTCCAAGCCACTGTGTAGAGAGGGATATGTTGAATAGCTAGAATAAGGTGAATTGCTGGGTTTAAATCTGAACTTTGATGCTAGTAAATTGTATATCTCCCAAAGTAAACAGGCTCTAAATCAAACACTGCTAAATTTGCCTCATCAGCCAAAACCTCTTTACTTGCTTAGTAGTCTCTGCCAAGTGATTTGTTGCTTCTTCCATGGATGTTTTGTTGCGGTTTTTATGGTTTTGTGGAATGCTTACTTGCTTTTGCTCTGTGTCTGTAGGCTTGCAGGATGTGACAGATTTTTTTCAAAAATTGTGTGTAAGAATGTGTATACTTTTGGATGAAGTAACTAGCTAGTTCTCTCTCTGTAACTGTGCACTGTATATATACATATGACACACAAAACAAAGTTAAAATAACGTTATTAAGGTTTCAAAGTCAGTCACTCGAAAGTGATGCTGTTTATTACACTGATCATAATTGTTTCACAGTGACTTTCTTCTCTTTCCGTCTGTTTGTTATATCCACCTGTTGTCTATTCTTGGATTGTAAATGCCTTGAAGCAGGCATCATCTTCTTGGGAATATGTGTGGATGTGTGTAGTGCTTGATCGCTGATTGAGTTCTCTAGGTACTACTACAAAACAAATAATAATAAACAATTATAGTAATACTTCGATAGGTTAATAAAAATTGCTGCTTGTTTGAGTTCATCAGCAATAAAGTAAGTTGAACAGCATTGTCCTCACCTAACAGGTTGCAGGAGGTGGTGATCAGAATCTGCATTTAATCCTCAGGTCACATGTTCTGCAACTCTAAATTATCCTTTCTCTTTTATAGTTAGTCTGTAGCTCTACAGTATTTCATCTGCAGCAGAAAGTGAGATGCTGTTTAATCAGCTTTGAACATTAGTACTGCTAAGACATTGTAGCACAATCAAGTGACTATTCTTACAATATCAATAATGTTAACAGTAATTATATGATTTTTATTAATATATTGAAACAGATGGAGGAACTAAATTCTGAAATGCTAGAACATCAGAATATGAGGTTATTTTGACTGATCCTTAACAAGTGATTAAATTATTGAAATTCCCTGTTTTTCTCCTTTTCACGTTAGCTCACCAGACGTTTGCCACCCATCAAGGAGGCTAAACCCAGGTTACAGAAGCTCTTCCGTGATTTTTGGCTGTATTCGGTGCTTATGGGATTTGCAGTGGAGGGATCAGGTAGTATAACGACCAATGGGAAAAGATGCATTGATGTTCTGGTAGACTGATTTATCTAGTATGTAAGTGCAAATCAGCTGTTTAGCATAGACTGAAGAAATCTAGAAGGACTAGGGGTAACTGGGAATGGACTACAAGGCAGGTGTCTTACCAGGCACTCCTCTGATGACAGATTGCATTGTGACCAAAGTGCCCTACTTTGTCATGGACTAAACAACAGAAGTGTACGATTTATTATTGTTTACATCCTCAGTTCACAAGTGGCACAGCTAGTTAGACTGTGCATGAAAATAGATTTGTGAGATGGCTGTGATCTAGCATGGGAGGGTCAGGGATGACACACAGGCAAAGTAGAAACTGCTTATATGTTGAGAGGTTTCACCTGCAGCCATCTGAACAGGTTTATTACATGCTTGGAAAGTGGGCCATTAGTTTGAATATATAGGCCTGAGTGTGTGAAAAGATGGTTTAAAGAGGTAGCACAAAACTTGATGATACTTATTTTCATGGATTGAATCTTAATATCTCTTGGCAATAACCAACTGAGCATCAGTAGAAAAATCACTAAACTAATTTTAGATTTCTATATAGTAGCCAGATCAGTTGACACAATATAATGGGAGTATATTAGGATGTTTCTCCTAGACATGGCTTGTCTCTCTCTCCCATCCCGACCCTTCCACATTTCTACTACAGGTCTTTGGCCAGAAGAGTGGTATGAAGGGGTATGTGAGATAGCCACTAAGTCTCCACTACTCACATTTCCCAGCAAAGAACCTCTTCGATCTGTCCTTCAGTACAACTCTGCCATGAAAAATGACACTGTGACTTCGGTAAAAAACAGTTTCTTCCATTATGCCCCTTCAGGCTTTAAATAATATATTGAATAGTAACCAGTAGATGCTGCTTAGAACAGCAATATAATGTTTTCTCCTGACTCCCTTCATTAAATAACAGCAGCTTTCCACATGCATTGCTGCATCCTGTAAGCTGTGCATGTTTCAACAGAACAAAAAGCAGAGTATTTAGTAGTACAAGTGTGTTTTTATTAGTGGCGGCAATCCTCTATTGGCTAAATACAGAGACCAGGTCTTTGTGGGAAGGAAAATCTAATGATATTTTTATGTTTTCTCCTTTTGTGTCTGGCAGATGAAATCTGCAGAACCAGTGATGGGATGAATTTGGTTTTGGAGTAAAATGGCATTCTGTAGTTCTCTCTGTTGAAGTGGCTCCTAGCTGAGCCTTCATCTTTTGCCATTGCCTATGGCTTGGTACTTGTCCACTTTTCTCTCCCTATGTTTGCATGATAGACTCTAACAGAAAAATGGGAGTTATTGTTTACAATGTAAGATGAAAAAAGTCAAGGATGAATGGCAGGTGTAAAACTGAGAATCCAATTCTTGGCTGGTATAACTTCATTCGTTACTCCAGCAGACATTTTATCCCTCACTTTTAATGATCTGTGTTGAGCTGTACCTCTTAAACTTGACTTCTTCTGAGTTAGAGCACTGATGTTTCCTGCTGCTGCACTAATGCATCTTATGCACTATTCCGGTATTTCACTGTGTGCCACCAGTAAGTGTTATGTGCCTTTTGAACTCTTCTTTACTGGGATGCAAATGAGGGTGAAGGCTTTTTGTTTTTAAAGGCATGGTATAATCAGTAGTGTAACCTAAACTGAACCTTTTCAGAATGCAAATAAAGATGATGCCATTACGTTGGGTGTCTCTCCTTATTCTCAAGTTGCTTACCTTTAGGCTGAACTGAATGAGTTACGGAGCACCATTATAAATCTCTTGGATCCTCCTCCAGAAGTGTCTGCTCTGATCAATAAGCTGGACTTCGCCATGTCTACCTATCTACTGTCTGTTTACCGTCTAGAGTACATGAGGTATATTTTTATAACTGCAGGTTGGTTTTGTAGTCTTTGGTTTCTGGCATTTCATGAACCCCTCAGCCAAACTTGGACACATAGGGTGAAATTCTTATTCTGTTTGAATCAATGGGAGTTTTTTCATTGGCTTCAGTGGAGCCAGGATTTCACCCATAGAGTGAAATGTTCGTCTCTGCCCAGACCCCTTTATGACATGCAAAAGGCAATGACATAGAGCGACCCTCAAAGTCCCAAACCCCTGGTGTAGGAACAGTGGAAGACAGCCATAATGCTGCCTTCCAAGGCACCTCTTGCGAGTTTAAAATATCCTCAGCTCCCTCTCCCCTGGACTTCAAGTCCTGTGCTAAACCTCTTGGAAGCATAGCACAGAATCTCATCCATGATGCTTCATAGTTATCATGGTTACGGAATCAGTAGATCTGATATACAATTGTTGCTCTTGACTGATGCCTTATGGCATTGCAAATAAAAATACAAAGGAATGGACACAGGCAAGTCAGTACATTAAATTGATACAAAATTCCTAATCACTGCTTTCAAAGAATGACTGTGGGTGAGTGCTGAAGAGGGCTCTTACTGGAGAAGGTGGGAACAGCCACTAAGTTGTATGCCTGTTTGGCATTGAACAATAAGGACAAATATTTTTATTCACAAAAGCCTTTCAGACATATTGTAAGAATAGTCTTTTAAATACTGGTAGGCATTGCCATACGGAGCCAATGCAGCATATAAAGAAGAGTGGGGTCTCTGTTTGTAGAAATACACCAGAAATGTGTAGTTTGTAGAAATACAACTCACCAAATTGGTGAACTTTGTGCAAGTTTTTCCACTTCTAACAGCAATGTGAATTGGTTGCCTAGTAGCAAAAAAATGTTTTCCCAAAACCCTTGTTAACTGAAAATAGACCCAAAGGCTCAGGTGTTGAAACTAAATTACAGTAAGATTTTTGATGTGTGGGTATGTACTATAGTAATGTTTTTCAAACTGGAGTCCCCAAGGGTATCCCAGGGTGTCTATGGACCCCACTGATCGACTACTCACCCTCCCTCCTTCAACTCCTCCCGCTCCCTCCCAGCACCTCCTGAATGCTAAAAGTCCAGCGGCTCAGCAAGGCTAAGGCAAGCTTCCTACCTGCCCTGGCTCTGCACTGCTCCCAGAAGCAGCTGACGCATCCCTGCAGCCACAGGTGGGGACAGGGGTCTCCACATGCTTCCCCCACCATGAGTGCCAACTCCACAGCTCCCATTGGCTGGGAACTGCAGCCAGTGGGAGCTGTGAGAGCGGTGCCTACAGGCAGGGGCAGTGCACGGAGACCGCCTGTATCCCCTGCCTAGAAACTGCTGCCAGAGGAATGTGCACCCAAACTGTCCCTCCCAAAGCCTGCACCCGGAACGTCCTCCCACATCCCAACCTCTGGCCTAGCACAGAGCCCGCATCCAAACTCCCTCCAGAGCTTGCACCCCCTCCTGCACTCAAACTCCTCAGCCAAGTCTGGTGAAAGCAAGTGAGGGTGGGGGAGAATGAGCAACGGAGGGAGGGGGAATGGAGTGAGTGGGAACGGGGCCTTGGAGAAAGGGCAGGGCTGGAGTGGGGACTCTGGGAAGGGAGCAGGGTGAGGGATGAGCAGGGAGCATTGAGGGGGGTCCCCCAAATTTTTAAATAAAAATGGGGTCCTTGGGTTGCTAAAGTTTGAGAATCACTGCTCTATAGGCATGAGGCATGGTTTCCATGTTTAGTTCTGCATAAATGTGTTAAATTATTATCCTCCTAGGGTATTGCGTTCAGCCGACCAAGATCGCTTCCAAGTGATGTTTTGCTATTTTGAGGATAAAGCTATTCAAAAAGACAAATCTGGTAAGATTACCTAGCCTATATGCTACCCGAGAAAGTAAAATTTGTCTGGCTAGTATCTTTTAGAACAAAATTAATGGAATTAGGTCAATTTTAAGTGAACCTGCATTACATGGATATGCTTTAAGGTGTAAGGAATTTTGAATTGTGCATGTCAGAGAGAGTCTTTGACTTTACCAGAGATGGACCATACATTTTGGCTTGATGGCCACAAAACCATTGCAGACTAACTCTTTAGACTGCAGCTGACCACTAGCTGCTTATTTCTCTTACAACATAGTATGTAGGCCATATCTGCTTGTGTGCTCATTTCTTACTTACTCTTATTCCTTTTGGAGGCAAAACACTCTGTTACGTACTTTTCTGTTGTGCTAACCTCCTGTCTCTCAACCTGTAATAATGCCAGACGTGAGTGAAAGAACATGATCTAGCTGCTCTCCTATAGGGTAGGGTTGTTGCCCAGTGTGTGCCTGTTTCAGGAGGAATGTTGGGCTATGTCTATACTGCACAGCTTTTAGCAACATGGCTGTGTCACTACAGCTGTGTCTCTGCAGCCGTGCTGCTAAAAATCGTGCAGCGTAGCTGTGGTTTGTTGGCTCTCCTGCTGACAAAAAACGTCCACCCCTAACGAGTGGTGTTTGTGTTGTCAGCAGGGGAGTGCTCCTGCCGACAACGCGCTGTTCACACTGGCGGGTGTTGTGGCAAAACTTTTGTCAATCGGAGATGAGGGGGTGTTAACACTTCCGAAAGACAAAAGTTTTGTCGTTCGGTTGCCAGTATAGAGATAGCCGAAGAGAATTGCAAGTCACCTTCATGTTTAGAGTAGTCTGGTCATTATTAGAAGTTTTGACTTCAGTCAGGGCAGTATTTGCATACCCAAGGAGATAGTCCTGGTAAAAATAGCCATATGGAGTAGGTTTTTTCAGTCAAATTTCCTACAAATTGTGTCAGCATAAACTTTAAGCAAATAAAAAAATATCCATCCACTGATACCAACTGAAAACAGTGAAAGGAAGAGGACTAAATCAGATAGGACAGTCTTCTCCATTAAAATTTCACTGATGAAACAGCATTATGGTCACTTGTCACTATATGCATAAAGAGGTTTGATTGCAGTTTATAGAATTATTGTCTGGTTCTCAACATGTTTTGGATCATCCATTGCCAAAGATTTGTATTCAGAGTGAGGTTTTGCAGCGACTCCTGCCCAAGTGCTTTTTTCTGAAACTCCTGAAGTTGATAGTTGGTCCCATCAACACTTTGTTGTTGGGTTATTAATAGCTCTAACTTAGCATGCAAATATGATTGCAATTATATTTCCTCACTAGCCCACACTGAGAAATGTACCTGTTTATCTCTTGTCATTTCAACTGGATTATATAGAACTGCAGCAAGTATAAGGTAGTAAATATGTAGGAAGAGTCCCTGGAGTAACCAAATAGCTAAACTATTCATGTTTTAATGTAAGAGATGTTCTGTTGATAAACAAAGTGACTGTTCTGCAGCTCTATAGCATGTAAGAGCAGGAGGATATTGCTAACTGCTATTTTCCACTAATGGTGGCTTATTTTCAACTTAAAAAAAAAAAGTTGCTCTTGCAGGAATGAACACTATTTAGAATTGTAAAGCAGCTTGATTCAGCGTTGGCTGAGTACAAATAAACATGTTTAACTGTTAATGGTGCAATATCCAAGGAAAAGTTAATTCTTATAACTGAGCACACAATTTTTCTTCATTCTTCTCCAGGGATGATGCAGTGTGTTATAGCTGTTGCAGATAAGGTGTTTGAAGCATTCCTTACAATGATGGCTGATAAAGTAAGCTATGTGGGAAAGAGAACTGCAGTGGAAAGTGTGTGTGTGTGTGTTCATTCTGTTGAAGTCTTTTTAAAAACACAAAAGTGTCATTCTTCTCTTTGCAATACCTAGGCTAAAACTAAAGAGAATGAAGAGGAGCTGGAGAGACATGCTCACTTTCTACTAGTGAATTTCAACCACATTCACAAGAGGATCAGGAGGGTTGCAGACAAATACTTATCTGGTCTTGTAGATAAGTGAGTATAGACATCCCTGCAATATTACCTTTTTCACTCTGACTACTTGGTTATCAAGAAAAAGAATGCCTCTGAATAGGGCATTCATTTAGATTTCATGATTGACAGTTCTGTCGAATAGTCATTTTGTACATAGCAAAGATGAACATTTCTGATGATTAGGAAAGGTCTAGAGAGCTACTAAAATGTTATCCCGATTCTGAAATCCTTGCTTATTTACTAATGAAATCCTCTTTCTAGTATCCGCACAAGATGATCCACGTTGCAGAATGTTAAATAAATGCAAAAATATACTCTGCTTTATCATGCTGTCTGTAATTTTACAAAGCCTTCAGTGCCCTCTGCTGACCAGTAGTGTATAGTGCAGTTAGTATGTGTGGTGACAGAAAATACTGAAAATCAAGAACAAAACAAAATGTAGGTTTTGCCCGTTAGATCCCTTTCCTTTCCTCTTTGGCACACTTGGGTGATATGGAGCTGAAGTAGTATAGCCTGACATTATTGCCTTGATTTTCAGTGGGAGTTGTGTACCCAGTTGCCTCTGTGCCCTTGGAAATCTCCCCTTAGAGTCTGCTTTCAGAGAGAGCTTTTGATAAGTCCAATCTGTTGTGAGCCATGATCAGCTTAATCCCTTATGTTTGGTATAGGTTTACACACAGATACATTGCACTTTGTGTATCTTCCGCACCTTTTGGTGAAGGCATAGTTTTTTTCACCTGCGTATTCAGTCTGAACCTATTTTATTTTAGGTTCCCTCATTTACTGTGGAGTGGAACTGTGCTAAAGACCATGTTAGATATTCTCCAGACACTGTCACTCTCTCTTAGTGCGGTGAGTACTTTTTAATTAACCTTTTTATTGCTGATAGAAAGTGCGTGAGTATTGACCAAAGTTTTCATAACAGTGGAACAGAGATACCAGATACAACTGAAAGTGCGTGTTTGCAAAACATATCTTATGCATCATTCAGCAATGAAGTGGCGAAGTGTTGTACTGTTCCCCCCTTTTTTCTTTTAGTTAAATTTCACAGTGATAACGATTTTGCCTGAAAATCTGCTTATTTGGAGTTTTAAGTTGCTCGATAATATCCAAGAAAAGACACCTTTCATAATAACTTACATTTTTGAAATCACCGTAAATCCAAAGATCATAAATTGTTACAAACCTTATTAATGAGTTAAAACTCAGAATTGCTATGTGAGGTGAAAAATGTGCAGTTTCGTTAGATTGTTTTAATTTAGGATTAATGCATTATGTAAAGTGTTTTGAAGAAGGAAAAATGCTATAGAAGTATTATTTTATTTACTTTCTAATGTTTCTTTTTAAACCATGAGATAGTTTATAGTTACGGTCCTGTTGAAAACAGAACCAAAATGCAAGAGCCTGCTTTGTGGGATAGATCATTAGTGTCATTAGCAAACTGACTTAACAAAGTAAAAAGTGTAGCCTGTAGTGAACAAGTCAATCAGACATGGGTGCATTGCTTCTTATTGAGACTTTAACATACTTTATTTTAGGACATTCACAAGGACCAACCATACTATGACATTCCAGACACCCCATATAGAATCACTGTCCCTGATACATATGAATCCAGAGAGGTAAGTGGTGTCTCTTGATGAGGTAGCAAAAAGTAGTTTAATTGACTTGTCCAAGTCAGCTACTCTGAACAGTCTTGTTTTGACAGAGCCTTCTAAGGTAAGGCTCATATGCTGTAATTTAGTTACCAAACAGTTGAAGTTCATTCTGAATTTCCCTGTTTCAGAATTGCATCTTACCAAAGTGTAACAGTTCTCTGCCTCCCAGAACACACTTTTGTAAATAGGCTGCAATATCCTAATGTCATTAAAAGTCTCTTGAACTCTCTCTTGCCGGTGCCCTTAATGTTGCTTACTATGCCACTAAGCACAATGCTGTTAGTGAATTATGAGCTGACTGATTTGTGTATCAATGCACTTTTCCTAGAGTATAGTGAAAGACTTTGCTGCACGCTGTGGGATGATTCTTCAAGAAGCAATGAAATGGGCTCCTTCTGTCACAAAGTCCCACCTTCAGGTAACTAACTTGAATTTTTGAAGAAATAATTTATGATCCTCAGAAATGTACCAAGTTCCCATACCTTGAAATAACAGTATATCATTCAAATAAATGCATTTATACTTATTTTGTAACTCTCTGGCTATTTTGATTCCTTATTTTTCCCTGCCCCCGCCCCCAATAATGAAAGCCTCACTAAAATCAGTATTGTTTTAATTTTGATTTTGAAGTAGTCTTCAAACAATATTTTTGCTGAATTATTCAAATTAATGTTCAATACTTCAGCCATTCTGTTCAGCTTTGATTTTATGTTAAGAATGCAGAATGTTGGGGAGGTTTAATTACTTTCTGATTCAGTGTTATGCTAGTGATAAGCTCTGACTAATGTGCATAAAAATTTGTGCATTTTTAAATTCTCAGCAGGTGATCAGAACACAAGATCTTTGCTGCTTTGCTATTAGAGAGAGGTTTTCTCAGACTTTTAATTCTCTCTCTTTCAAATACAGTAGAACCTTTGCTAACTTGCAAGACCATGGTAAACTACTGAAATTTCTGACTTAGCAAGTGAGGACTTTATTCTGCTGCTAATATCTTTTGCTGTGCCCAGCAGAATCTGTTTGCACAAACACAAATCAGAGAACATGTCATGAAATGTATTTTAATTTATTTACTCAATTACAGCATAGTTTTAATTTATCATTTGTAGAATACCAGTAAATGTGCTGTAATATATTTGATAAAATCAAAAAGAAGTCATGGTAGAATGGGAACAGAATAATATGTCTATTAACCCTGTGCTGGGAGGTGGATGGAGGTTAACCTTCAGTGCAGGTTAGAGTTTCTAGAGTAACCTGCTTTCTATTACCTCTCTTCCTCCCTCAGCACTGATGTGACAGTTTCTGGAGGAGGCTCAAGAATAGTCTAGTACTTCAGATTTACCTGTGACATTTGTAAAAGAAGAGTGGAGTCTAGTTTTTCAGTCTTCATTTCTAGCAGATCAAGGCTGTTAATGTTTCCACCTCACTTCATCTTACATGGAGTCTAAAATGCCTCTTTTTAGAGAACATTTGTGCTTGGTTTTCAAAATCATGATCTTTGCTTCAAACTTTAGATCCCTATTAGGTTTGCTTTATCCCTGTACAAAAGAAAGAAAACTCCCTTTTTATTTTAGGCTTCTAGGATGAGATTTTCACAAGGGCCTAATGTCTTAGGAACAAAAGTCCTGCTTTCCTAATGCTGAAGGAGCAACGTTTAGAAAGGAAAATAAGGGCTAAACCTAACTAACTAGATTGAGATCAGATGTATGTGTAATAAATCTTTTGGTAATTCAATATGTGTAATACTTGAAACGAGCTAGCTGCTCTTGAAAATTACAGTGCTCTTCAAAAGAATCTTAACTCCTTGTCTCCTAGGAGTACCTAAACAAACATCAGAATTGGGTGTCAGGCTTGTCTCAGCACACCGGGCTGGCTATGGCTACAGAAAGCATTCTCCACTTTGCAGGCTACAACAAACAAAACACTACCTTGGGCGTGAGTATCTGGCATCAGCAAAGAAATCCTATATGCCGTAAGTCCTGCATATCGTAAATAACATACCAGGTGTCCACTCTGGAGCATCCCTTGATTTGAAATGAAAGGGAATGTGTCTTTTAACCATGTTCTTCCTTCTTTGAATGGCTGGGAGCTAAGAGGGATTACAAGTTAAACTATAAATCTTGTGTCTTTAAGCACAAAACTCTATATTAAAGTCTTTGATATACTTTTAGCAAGGATTTAGTATTACATATGTCATTTTTAAATGATCGAGTATTTCCATTTATATAACTACTTCTTGTAGACTCTGAGAGGCAAATGATAATGCTTTCCAGAATAACAGTGTAAGGTTAGCCAAGTGCCATTGAATGAATGTTACATTTCCACCCCAAAACATGTTTTTTCACTGCATGTTTTCCATTAATGGCAGTGACTGTCCATGTGTGTTACATATGTGGACTTTATCACTTTACACTACTTCATGTGTACTGTTAGGCTGCATTAGATGTCTCTACTCTGACAATATACTTTTTCAGGTCAATACATGAAAGTCTTCCTTTAATGATAATCTGTGTGACTAAGGCCCTGCATATCAAAAAGAAAATAAACCCCCTTGATTGTTAATTAGAGAAGCCTACAGTCTTTTCCTCATTTCTTGTTTTATTAGTGTGGACTCAATTTGCTGCTGTAAGCAGAACCATGGTTATTACACAACCATGACATACAAAGTATGTAATACAAATAATTGTCACAAGTTTATCTATCTGCCAGGGAACCAAGCAAGCCACTAGGCAGGTCTGCAGAGTGCGTTACTAGCTGAAAGCTGGATTTTCAGTGTTCTTGCTGAGCCATGTGGATTTCTGTTGAGACTCAATATCAGGATGGTGATTTTAAAATAGAAATTAGATGATTCTTCTCTGATTGCATCTAGCTAATCCACACTGATTTGTAATCTGTAGGAATTTTGGCCCTTTTGAGAAGGGGACTATAGAAAAGTAATTGTATTTTTCCTTATTTGTTTTGAAATTGCAGTACAGATAGTTCTGAAATTTTGACTGTATCAAGACTTGTCCTGGATTGGGGCATAGATGTTCTACCCCAGGAGATCCCGAACAGAGTAGTGACTTAGAGTCATGTTTCTTAGCAGCCCTTGTTGTTATGCAAAGGAGTAGGGGGACAGTGAGTGCATGACAGTCTACTGTCAGAGGCAGAATGCTAGCTTCTTTGCACCTAGATAGCTCTGCAAGGTGGCACATGAAGAGAGCTCAGCCATGATGCTGTATGCTCCTTGCCCCTTCATCTGCCCCCCACCCCCCATCAGAAGAGGAGTCACAGCCTCATGGAGGCTGCTCTTACCTAGGGCCGTGCCAAATGCATGGTCCATTTTGGTTAATTTCACAGTCATAGGATTTTAAAAATCCTAGATTTCATGATTTTAGCTACTTAAATCTGAAATTTCATGGTGTTGTAATTGTAGGGGTACTGACCCCAAAAGGAGTTTTGTGGGGTGTCACAAGGTTATTGTGGGGGGCCGGAGGGTTTGCAGTGCGGCTATCCTTACTTCTACACTGCTGCTGGTTGTGGCGCTGCCTTCAGAGCAGGGCAGCTGGAGAGTGACAGCCGCTGGCCAAGAGCCCAGCTGTGAAGGTAGAGCTACTGCATGCAGAGCTGGGCCCTCAGTCAGCAACCACCACTGTCTGGCCGGGCAGCTCTGAAGGCAGCAGCGCAGAAGTAAGGATGGTATTGCCAGGGGTGAAAGTAAGGCGGTACTGGCCAGGACGGCATACGGTAAAACGTGGCCACCAGTACTGACCCCTGCCACCTTACTTTAAAGTGTCCCTAGCGGCAGGGCCACCGATGGCAAAATGCAAAAGGGGCGGCGACTGCCATGGCAGGGCTTTAAGCAGGGTCCTTAAGCGCTGCCGTGGCAAAGACAGCACTTTATTGTTTCTGCCCCGCCCCAGGCTGCCACTGCTGGGAGGGGGCTCAAAAGGAGCAGCTGCTTTGGGGCTGGTAATTTAGAAGGGCTCAGGGCTTCAGCCGCTATTGCAGCAGCAATAGCTGGAGCCCCAGGCCCTTTAAATAGCTTCTGGAGAGACAGGCAGCACAGGCCAGACAGCCTAGAAGGGCTGGCTGGGGGATGCAGACACCCCTCCCCCTCCCCAGGACCGCCCCTTTCTCCCAAGGCCCTGCCCCTTCTCGGGGAGAAGGGGCCTGAAGCCAGCCCTGTATCCGTAAGTTTTCAAGTTCACCTCTGGGTACTGGCACCCTTACTTCTGCACTGCTACTGGCAGGATTCTGCCTTCAGAGCTGGGTGCCCAGCCAACAGCCGCCACTCTCCACCCTCCCCAACTCTGAAGGCAGCGCAGAAGTAAGTGTGGCATGATATAAAATCTGTATAGTAGAGAGTAAAAGCATACAAAAGACCAGATTTCATGCGGGGAGACCAGATTTCATGTTCTGTGACACATTTTTCTTGGCTGTGAATTTGGTAGGGCCCTACCTATACCTGAATTCCTGATCCAGCAAAGCCCTACGTGGCTGCAGGTGTTGGGGAAGGAGCTTTGTCACAACTGATTGCTTTATTTGCTCATTAACACCAGCATGATGTGGTGTTAGGGAGATCAACCTATATACCCTTTGATACTGTTCTGGTAGCCATGATAATATTCCAGATATTAGTGTTCTCAGTTTTTGACACTGAATGGGTGATCTGTTTAAAAGTCCAGACAGTCTATATGGATAACACAACTTTTGTATATTAACAGTTGATAACAATTACAACTGTTGTTTATAGGCAACCCAGCTAACTGAAAGACCAGCCTGTGTGAAGAAAGATTACTCCAACTTTATGTCTTCTCTTAACTTGCGCAATCGCTATGCAGGAGAGGTAACTATAGAATTTTTCCTGAACTCATAGAGTTCCCCAAGTGATCACGTTACTCTTCTAACTTTTACATGCTTTCAAATGGAGGATTAGGTAGAATGCAGCTATAATAGCAAAGAGGCATCATCCTGTATATCAAAAAAGGACTGTAATGAACATTATCTTTTCTAGTTTTAGGGCATAATACACACAGTTCATTGAAGAGATCATTTCACTTCTGGTCTTGTAAAGATTTTTTTTAATATTTCAGTTTCAAATAAAGCCCTCGTTCCTCCTTGTGTTTACGCAGTAATGTTAGTAAAATGTATCCAGAAATGATCATGAGGCCTGCATTGAATCTCTGAGTACTCCTAAACTCCAGCATGTACTAAACAGTGTTAAAAATAAATAAATAAATAAATAAAAAGTCAACTAACTAGAGATTTTTCTCATCGCCATTGACCCAAGAAATCTGTTTTACAGGTGGCTGGAATGATTCATTTCTCAAATGCTACCGGTCGGGTATCTGACCTGAATAAACTGGTCATCAAGCAGCTAAATGATGCACTGGAACCAGGCCAGCCTGAACTCTACACCGAGGCCATGTTTAAGTTGACTGCACTGCTAATAAGTAGCACAGGTAATAAAACAAATGGAACTTTGTTTTGTACATTACAATTATATATGGAATAAATACAAACCCAGTGAGTATCAGCTGAAGCAGAACAGTGTTCTGTCCAGTAAATTTAATTCAGGAAAACCTCTTGAAGTCACAGCTAGATGTTGTTGGTTTGGAGTTGATCGTCACAAATTGTGCAGACCAATTTCCTGCTGACTTGAAAACTATTTCCTGTTTTCTCTGTCAAAGAAATCTGTATGAATGTTTGTTTTCAGACTGTGACCCTCAGCTCCTGCATCACTTGTGCTGGGGCCCCCTGCGAATGTTTACTGAACATGGCATGGAAACAGCAATTGCTTGCTGGGAGTGGCTACTTGCTGCTAAGAATGGAATAGAAGTACCGGTAGGGAGCTTCATGCAATGATTTAGGTTTTTCTTCAAGAAAAAAGAGAGGAGTGAAATCTCATTTGAAAAAAATCAGTGCAAAATAGGCATGTTGAATACAACTGTTGATCTCTTGTGTCAAGATTTCCCAGTGTGCTAATGAGTTGTTGTTATCCACAGGATAACCACACTCTCTGGTTGTACTGCTGGAAGTGGATTTTGTTTACACATTGCCTGCTGTACTTTCAGCCAGTTCAGTTGAGAAGTTTTTTTCACTTTCAGAATACATGGATGATTAAGCCAGATGTGCTGGCAATTTTCCCTTGTATAGCATTAATTATGGATGCTAGATATATACCTTCAGGCTCATGTCTTATCTGCACACAGATGTTGCACCTGTTTAATTTAATCAGGTTTTTAAACCAATTTAATTAAACTGTTGCAACCCCCAGTATGAACACTCTTATTTTGGTTTCAAAGTACCCGATTTCAGTTTAGCTTAAATAAATCTGATTTAACCTGAAATAAGTGTGTCTGTACAACCATTTTGCACTGATATAACAAACTGGTACAACTTTTGTACATAGACCAGGCCTGAATTTTCCTTTCTCCTGCTTTGCCATAACACCTCTTCTGAGGTGTGAAAGGAACTTGGCAAGCAATACCATTTTGTTTCTGGCTTTAATACCCCAAATGACAAGATACATGTTTTAGAACTATTATTTTCCTGTGAAAGGCTAAACAGTTGTGCTTCCTGAAATGTGACTAAATCAAATGGCATGGTAACTGCTGCAGTGTAGTGGCAGCCAGTGAAATGCTGAAACCACTGCAAGTTGAAATGGCTACAATGACTGAAAGCCAGCACTTTCTCTTGAGTAATTAGGGAGAAGTTCTCAATATGTGCAGGGAGCTATGCTGCAATGGAGGAGTAGACTTAGGGTATGTCTACACTACCTTCCAGATCGGCGGGCAGCAATCGATCCAGCAGGGGTTGATTTATCGCGTCTAGTCTAGATACAATAAATCAACCCCTGAGTACTCTCCCGTCGACTGCTGTACTCCACTGCCGCGAGAGGTGCAGGCGGAGTTGACGGGGGAGCGGCAGCAGTCAACTTACCACAGTGAAGAAGCCGCGGTAAGTGGATCTAAGTATGTTGACTTCAGCTACATTATTCACATAGCTGAAGTTGCGTAACTTAGATCAATCCCCCCCACTAGTGTAGACCAAGCCTTAGTCACAACGGTGATTAGCCCCATACCTTTCCAATGAGTTTCAAAGTTTCAGATGTTGTGGGGTGTTCAGATCTAGTGTGCTCCATGCTAATACAAAGGAGGAGGTTAGGTGCTGCAAACAAGTAAACACACTTGGAGCAGCAAACACTAATCTTTGTTTTCACAGTTCATGCGAGAAATGGCAGGAGCCTGGCAAATGACAGTGGAGCAGAAATTTGGCCTGTTTTCCGCTGAGCAGAAAGAAGCAGATCCATTAGCTGCTTCAGAAGAGAGTCAACCAAGGCCTTGCCCTCCAGAGGTCACGCCACATTACATCTGGATAGATGCAAGTACCCCCTTTCTGCAATATTACACTTGGGAGGATGCAGGCAACAGGCACCAAGACTGAGTTGCTCTGTGCCTTTGGACTTCTGTGTTTGGACCATTAGCACTGTTCATGGTTGTAGTATTTTGTGCCTACTATAGGGCGAGATTTTCATGTTTGCAGAGCTGCATAGGAATGGGAGAAATGCAAGGTGGGTTCTGATTTTGTTGAGCTACATTTTCTTTGGTTTTTATTTCCTCAGTTTCTGGTGCAGAGATTTGAAATAGCCAAGTACTGTAGTTCTGACCAGGTCGAGATCTTCTCCAGCCTGCTGCAGCGATCCCTGTCTCTGAATATTGGAGGAGCAAAGAGCAGTTTGAACCGACATGTGGCAGCTATTGGACCTCGTTTCAAGTGAGTGATGTTTATTCTCTTAGATGGCACGTGGAGTAGGAGGACAAAGAGCTAAATGCTAAGTATAGGACCTGTTCTTCGTCTCAGGATAAAACTTTCACAAGTGCCTAGAATGACATAGCGGGCAAAGTCCCACTTTCAAAGGTGAATTATGCATGTAGGAGGCTAAGTCTATTACAAGTCAGTGTGACTTAGCTTCTTAAGTCATTCTAGGCATTTCTGAAAGGTGTGTTTACCCCAAATATCAGGAGTTTTGCATCAGTCTCTGGTGTAATTCATACATCACCCCAGAGATCATTTGGCAGAACCATTGCATCCATTTTTCTGAATTACTAGCTTGAAGATTTTCATGTCCCATTGTTTTCCCGTAGTTTCAGGAACAGGTTGATGGTGAAGGAAATGCAGTTTGCCCAGAGTTTCTGAATGAGAGATATCTAGGCACCTTGAATCTCTTTAGATAATTCATCCTGCATCAATGCCAATGAAATGTGAAAACCTACCACCATATTTCAATTATGAGAGAATAAAAAGATGATGCGATAAAGCACTATTTTTGACTAATGCTGCCTTCATTCCAGCAAAACAAATTGGCAGCCTTTGTATAATAGGTATATCACATACCTTGGCCATGAAGTACAATACTAAGCAAACATTGCAAGGTAAAAATGCTTTATGATTTTGTTTTCTGCTTTTATAAAAATAAGGATTTTTCCCCCTCTTTTACTTCCGAGGTATTCTAGACACAGAGCCAAATTCAGACATTACGTATTTAACTATCCCTAGACCTGGTAGAAGCAGGTCTCTGAAGAGAATTGAGTTGCACCCACATACACCAGATTTCTGTTCAGCCCATGATATGTAGTTTTATTTTACTTTGTGTCCTGCCATAGTCCATCTTTTGCTTAAAGAACTCTGGTCATGCTTGGCTTGGGCAGTACCATGGTTATTAGTATGGTCTGCAATCCACTAAATGGGACAGTGAGAAAAGCAAACAGAATGCTGAGAATCATTAAGAAAGGGATAAATAATAAGACAGAAAATATCATATTGACTCTATAAATCCATATGTCCACATCTTGAATACAGTGTGCAGATGTGGTTGCGCCATCTCAGAAAAGATATATTGGAATTGAAAAAGGTTCAGAAAAGGGCAACTAAAATAATAGGGGTATGGAATGGCTGCTATGTGAGGAGACATTGATAAGACTTGGAATTTCAGCTTGGAAAAGAGATGAGTAAGGGGGGATATGAGAGCGATCTATAAAATCATGATTGGTGTGGAGAAAGTAAATGAGGAAATGTGTTTTACTCCTCTTCATAGCACAAGAACTAAGGGTCAAGAAATGAAATTGATAGGCAGCAGATTTAAGACAAACCAAAGGAAGTATTTTTTTCACACAACGCGTGGTCAACCTGTGAAACTTCTTGCCAGTGGACATTGTGAAGGCCAAGACTATAACAAGGTTTAAAAAAGTACTAGATAAGTTGATGGAGGATAGGTCCATCAATGACTATTAGTCAGGATGGCTAGGGATGGTGTCCCTAGCCTCTGTTTGCCAGAAGCTAGGAATGGGCGACAGGGGATGTCTCACCTGATGATTACCTGTTCTGTTCGTTCCCTCTCAGGTACCTGGCATTGGCCACTCTCAGAAGACAGGATACTGGGCTAGATGGACCTTTGGCTTGACTCAGTATGGCCATTCTTATTTTCTTAGCAATTTAGAGTGCAAGGGTTGTCTTCACTTGCTCTGTATATATTTAACTTTAGGTTGCTGACACTCGGATTGTTTCTGCTGCATGCTGATGTCCTTCCAAATGCAACCATTCGCAATGTCTTGAGAGAGAAGATTTATTCTACTGCCTTTGATTACTTCAGGTACTATTTTTTTCTTCTCTTTTCACCAATTCCCCAAGAAAAGTGTGATTTTTGTTTTTTAAACCTCTAAGAATACGTCACAATAGAAGTTGTTTTTATTCTGATATTTGACTTAATTCTTTTCTCTATTTATCTATTAATACAAAAAAGGCACTTTCCGTGTCACCTGTGCGTCTACTCTGTTCATTATGTCTACTCAAGAAGTAAAAAGGAATTAATGGTTTTATGTGCTTTGTACCTTGTTACTAGGGAAAACCCAAATTTCTTTTAATTTGTTTGGTTTTTAAGGTTACAGACCCTACTGTGATAAAAATGTTCAGTGTTTCAAAGGATTTTAGACATGGAATTCCTGTGAAAGCCATGGAGAGTGTGTAGCTGAAATTTATGCTCACATTTGAAAATGTACCCCTACACAATATATGGACAATGTTCCTTTTTAGTATCTGGCATGGGTGCAGTCGAGAGTAGTATAAGTGAAAGCAGCATGTGACAGTGTTAGGATGTTGAGAAGTAGGCAAAGTTTTTGATTCTACATTATTTGTAGACACCAAGAGGCTGCTTTTTCACTCTTCAGAAGTTGATAGGAAGGCTGCACATCCCAGTGCAATAGATTCAAGGTGTAAGGTAAAACACAATGAGACTTAGCCTTGGTGTACATAGAGGGGTAGAGGAAATCAACGTAAGATATGCAACTTCAGCTATGAGAATTGACTTACCACGGTGTCTTCACGGTGGTGAGTCAACTGCTCACACTACCCGTCAACTCCACCTGCGTCTCTTGCGGCAGTGAAGTACCGGAGTCGACGGGAGAGCACCCTGGGATTGATTTATCACATGTAGGCTAGACACAATAAATCAGTTTCCAAGATATTGATCGCTACCCGCCGATCCAATGGGTAGTGTAGACATACCCTTAGTCTGTGCTCACTCATTGTCCCTGGCCTGAAGAAAAAACAGAGCTTTTTTTGTTATCTTACATTTTAATCATTTACGTATATATTTTTAAGTTGTCCCCCAAAGTTCCCCACACAAGGGGAGACGAGGCTACGTGAGGATATCAGCATATTGATCAAGTTCTGGACGGCCATGTTCTCCGATAAGAAGTATTTAACAGCCAGCCAGCTGGTGCCTCCTGGTGAGTTCCTTATGTGCAGTCTCAAAACCCGTTTTTGTTTCTTTGATTATTTGGTTCGGCCTCTCAACATATGGTTTTATTTTAGATAATCAAGACACCCGGAGTAACCTGGATATCACCATGGGTTCTCGGCAGCAGGCCACACAGGGATGGATAAATACTTATCCATTGTCCAGTGGCATGTCAACCATCTCCAAAAAATCAGGTCTCTTTCTTTAATTGTCATTAGCTACTTGCGTCTAATCACGGAGTACACTTCCATGCAATGTCGTTTAAGGCCAATATTTGCCTTTAACATTTTGGCTCAGGTTTTACTGATGTTACACTTGATTGTTATTGCAAAAGGCTGAGGGAAGGTGTGCTTCACTGAGAGCAAAGATCAAGGTTTTGAAACTAGCAATTTTTTCCTCCAAACCATTAATTGTATAATGCAGATAATGTAAGACCAGAGGCTACGGTAGCTTAAATGCATGAGAAGAAATTCCTTATTGTTCATCAGTGTACCAGAGCTCTTGGACAGCAAAGTGGACAGGAGCTTGTGAGGTGGCTAGATGTACGTTTGTACAGTTGCAAGCTACAGGTTATTATTTTTATAAGTTATTAAAGTGAATGTAGTCTGGTGAAGATGCCGGATTGATAGCCCTGTCGACTTAAGTACTTGGCCTGTTCCTAGAACACTACATGCAGCTGCAGTGCAGGTTTCCTCCCATCTCCCTGCCAGTGTACTCAGTTTCATCTTAGGAGCATTCCAGGCCATTTCAGTCCTCCTCCTGTCTGCTGAGACTGCCAGTAAGGGGCAATTTGAAAGCTGCATTTAATGCATTGTAGAAAAGAGGCTGAATGCATTTTCTGCCTCTTCTCAAGGGATGTCAAAGAAGACTAACAGAGGTACCCAGCTACACAAGTACTACATGAAACGGAGGACTCTGCTGCTCTCGTTGCTGGTAGGTCATCCTTTGTTTCCCAAGATCATGGGTGTGAAATGGATTTCTAACATTTTGTAGTTGTTGTAGCAAAATATACTAGACTGACATTTGAGAAAAACCTGGAATGTTTTATCTACGCACAGAAAGCAATTTGTTTTTGTGTTGTCCTCAGGCTACTGAGATTGAGCGTTTGATCACCTGGTACAACCCACTCTCCTCCCCTGAACTGGAGTTGGACCAAACTGCAGAGAATACTGTGGCAAACTGGAGATCTAAGTACATCACTCTAACTGAGAAACAGTGGAAGGATAATGTGAATTTGGCTTGGAGCATTTCCCCTCATCTTGCTGTGCAACTGCCTACCAGGTGAGATGCAACTCAAAACAAAGAACCAATATAATTCCTTCTGCTGCGTAGTAAATATAAGGCAAGCATTCACATTTACCACCTCCTTACCCCTCTTGCATCCCTGCACTGCTGGCTGAAACTATTAAACAATAAGAATTAGTCTACTGAAGATCCTAACCCATTTCAATAGTAATTAGGAGGCTTTAATGGAGCCCGAGTTCTTTTACCATAAAGCCCAGATGTAATGTTTGAAGACCATTCCAACAAAACCAACTTCACACTGTTTCACCGGCCAGTGAGCACAGAATTAAAACGATATTAGAAACCTCTTTGAAAAGAGTGCTCTAGCCTTAAATTGGTTTGAGCCTTAAAACAAGTCGCACAACAGAAGTAGCTTCCTTAGCCTCTGAAGGAAAAGGAAGTACTTTGCCTCTTGCAATACAAGCAAAGTTATGGAGAGAGGCTTCCATAGAGTTCCTGGCTGAAGAATTCTCTGTAGAAGTTTGTGACTGTCTGAGCCAAGTAGTGCTGTCAGGAGAAACATTAGCAGAATGAGGTTAGATGTTTCTGACCAACTTGTGAGTTTTGTCAGCATGTTTGTCCCTATTGTACATGGATTTTTATATGGGGTATTTCTGTTGTTAAAGCATGTGTGTTTCTGTTTCTAACTGTTCTCTTCACATAAATAGAGGTGAGAATTGAAGCTCACCTTGATCTACTAACACATACGCATTCCTGATTACACTTAGATTTAAAAACACTGAAGCTATTGGAACAGAAGTAACCCGCCTGGTTCGGTTGGACCCAGGAGCTGTTAGTGATATACCTGAAGCAATAAAGGTAATTTAATTTTAATAGTAATTTATATTACAACAGTGCTCAAATTCTGCTAAGAGCTGCACAGACATACAGAAACGCACCGTTCCTGCTCTGTAATTGTAAATGTGACTCAGCAAGTGAGAGCTGCAGCCATAGGTAGAGAAATAGGATGTGCAGATGAGGGTTGCACAAACAAGGTTACATGGTTGCTGAGTTGTGCTCAAATCTTGTTACAAAGTATGTTTCCCATTGTATACAAAACTCCCCACAATACACTAAAATTCATTCATAAGTAATATAGCCAGTGGACCAACTGCAGTGGGGGGGTGGGGGGAAGAGATTTGATTAGACAGCTATATCAGCGCTTTTGCTGACCTGAACTGCAGTTCAGTATGTGTAAATTACTGCACTTGGTGATTTTCATCCTGAGACCAGTTAGGGGTTAAATGGTACCATGTTTATGCCTGGAAATTGAATGCCTTATACTGTTTAATACAACACCTAAAGATGCAGAGCATTTAATTTGCAAAAATCGATTCATGCATCACTTTTTTTCTCTATTGTAGCAGGCTAGGTTATGGTTTTATAATTCTACATTGTGAGCCAAATTTATCCCTGGTATGTGTTGCACCAGAAATTATTTTGGGCCTGTAAATTTATACTGCTCCTTGTTCTGCTTACAGTTCCTGGTTACATGGCACACAATTGATGCAGATGCCCCTGAGCTCAGCCACGTTCTGTGCTGGGCACCAACAGATCCACCTACTGGCCTTTCATATTTTTCAAGCATGTTCCCTCCTCATCCTCTAACAGCTCAGTATGGAGTTAAAGTCCTGCGGTCCTTCCCTCCGGTAAGAGACTGTTCCAGGAGAGATCTGGAGAGAATGTACTCATGCTCAATTAGGACTTTGGGTTATTATGCCCACATCTCTTAATTTCATTTGCGTGAAGAATTTAACAAATTTATTTTACTTGACTCATTATATTGGGAAGATAAAGTAGATGAAGCTACATTTGGAAATCAACATTGATTGTCCTATATAATCTTGATTCAGTTGTTTGCTGTCAGTCATTGTTCTGTGCTGGAGTACTTGGTCTGTTTCTTTAAAGACTGCGTGTGTCTCAGACTGCTCCCCTTCAGGGAAAGGTGGTGTTTCTGGAACTGTGTAAAGCTGGGGTTTTTGAATACTTGTCAGAATAGTTACAAAGGTCTGTAAAATACTAAGTGTTCATCAGCCCTGTTAATAGCATTTCTGCTGGGGCTGTGTGGGCAGAGGGAAATGGCATGCATTTTCAGTTGAATGAAATTCTTGATGCCCATGTGTTTTTAAGAAAACATTTTTTCCTTACTGGCAAAAAACTAACTGATTTCTCTTTATTCTTTTTTTTTGTTTTTTTTAGGATGCCATTTTATTCTACATTCCACAGATTGTGCAAGCCCTTCGCTATGATAAGGTGAGAGCGTATAACTACTGCAAGATCCAGACATTTTGCTCAGAAAATTTTCAAAAGACGTTTTCTTAGCTCTGAATTAAGAGACAGGTGTATTTGTTTCAGAGGCATCTGTTTAATCCACATAGCCCATGTATATTAAACTTATAAGTAGCCTTCAATAGATGTGAGTTTCTTTGTATTGCTAACCCATTATAGAATCTGAGGAGTCTGCAAAGTCTGAGAAATCTTTCTGTACCCCTGCATGTAGCTTGCAAATAGCTATTACTAACAACAGAGAGGAGCTAGAGATTTAAAAATATGCAGTCTTCCGTTCCAGTGCAAAGTGATGCGTACACAGATGTACTGCATAGATACCAGATACCCTGTTCATTTTGGAGCTGGTGGCAAAACTGGCTCCATGGTAGATCCAGGAATTGGCTCCCAGATATGCAAACATTCCCATCCACCCATAAACTGTTGATATTTTGGTCCATGCAATGTCCTTAAACCAGTAGTATAGGTGACCATGTGTAGTTGTTCTCCAAGTTTAGTGCCAGTGGGGCCAGATGTCCTACTGTCATTGATTGTGCTGTGAGCTGCATTAATGCATCATATCAGGAAATCTTGCCCCCTGAAGTTATAAGACTCAAGCTGCAGAAAGCACTTTAGAAGGGACTGGGTTGCCCTGAGCATGTTAACCCCTTTCCTGAAGGGAAACAGGCACAGAAATTGAAGTGACTCTTCCGAAAAAAACAGGTCAGTAACAGAGCCGAGAGTGGACTCTAGACCTCCTGGCTCCCAGTGCGTGCCATTTCCACCAGATCATTGTGCCACCCTTCCTGTTCCTAGAAAAGCACTCAAAGATATCGCCATTGTCTTCTCTTACCAGTCTTTAAATATATGCAGATGTGAAAATTAGATGGTGCTAGTGGTATTAAGTTGTGGCACTAGTCTTCTGGGTGACTGTGAATTTGTACTGTTGCAGATGGGCTATGTTAGGGAATACATCCTGTGGGCAGCTGCCAAATCCCAGCTTTTGGCTCACCAATTTATCTGGAACATGAAAACCAATATCTTCCTGGATGAAGAGGGACACCAGAAAGATCGTGAGTACTGCATGCTTAGACCCGTTAGCCTAATCTCTCTTAATCCGTATTTCACAGGTTGAATCCTGCCATCTTTTTTTCATTGGGAGTTATGAATCTTTTATTTGTGCAGATAAGACCCATTTTGTTGATGGGTTTTTTCTTGTGGAATTCAATGAAGTAGGTGCATGCATGCTTGTGTTTATGATTCAAAGGAAAATCTCCCCTTTTCCCTCTTATTAGTTATGGCCTCTCTGGGTAGGTGTCCAAGATTTTACTCAGGCTTGCTTCTTTTGGTTACATATGCAGCTGACATTGGGGAACTGCTGGAGCAGTTAGTAGAAGAGATAACTGGTTCATTATCTGGGCTGGCCAAGGACTTCTACCAACGGGAATTTGATTTCTTTAATAAAATCACCAATGTTTCAGCCATCATCAAGTAAGTGTGGGCGTTCGGGAGATTGAGCTGTTGTATATCTCCCTATTCTGCAAATAACTGCTGTCCTGAATATGAAGCTCTGCTTTGCGTGGGATCTGAGACCATGAATTCCCAGAAAAATGCTGTGTATCAAAAGTTAAATAAATTTTCCCAGCAGATTATGAATCTGTGCTAGTAAGATACAAAAGCTTGTCTTATCAATAGAAATATAAAGCATCTGGTCAGACCTGGGTAAACTGTACGTGAGCAGTGATTGTTTTAATAGCCCCACCATCTGAAATATGCATTGCAGTTTGGGCCATAAAGAAATGGTGATAGATTGAACTTTGGTTTTAAATTAATCTGATTTATATTTGTTTTGCAAGCAAGCACTGGGAGTTCAGTGTTGCTGGAATGATGTTGCATGGGAAAGTGCAGCTAGGCGGGAATGAAAATGTTAAAACAACCAGTGCTTTTGCACTAGTAGAACAAATCCCACAGGCCTAGTTACCGTCACCTGCCTCATTAAAGTGGGGATTTGGATAGGTTAGAGGCATTCTCCTGGAAAGTTTGCAAAGCTTGCTTCACACAGGAAAAGCAGCACTGAAGTATGTAGGTATGTCAGGGTTTTCCATTATTTTCTGCAAATTACAACTTGCTGGAAACATGTTGTTTTGGATTTAAAGAACCACAGATGTGCTCCAGCAAATGATACACATTATATTTTACTAAACTGTCCATGCAAATGTGTCTCTTCACAAAGGCATTTCTGTGTGTACTGTAAACAGGAGCTTTATCCTGCATACGTAGCAGTGTTCTGTCTTCTTCATAAAGTGCTGTTACAATTCGTTGTTTCTGAAGTAGCAGACCAATTTTAATGGCGATAGATTGTGATGTCTCACATTGGATTTTTGTTATCACTTAATGGACATGAAGCTTCTGTTCACAGATGTTCTGGAAGCCACCAGTAATAATAGGAAGGAAGTGCAGTGAAAGTACATAATGTAACTTTTGTAAAGTTTTCCAGAGGATGGCAGTGGCTCAGTGCATAAGCTCAGAGCCTAAGCATGCACTTTGTGTTAAACATTTGAAAATGTTCTCTGACATAGAAAATAGCTGAATGTAATGCAGGATATCTTCCCTGGAAAACAGATTGATTTTACTTTTAAAAATGAAATGTTGCTAATTGTTAATTAACACATTTGATAATACAGGAAGATCAGGCCAAGTGGTACAGCTGTCACAGGAGTCACCAGACATTAAGACATTTTATTATGTGTATTGAAAGGTTGGATACACTGGGATGGGCTTAAAGGGGCCATTTGTCTTAGCTCCTGAAAGAGTTGGTGCTTGAGTGAATGTCCCACTCTTTTTTAGAGTTTTAAAGTTATGAGTAACTAGCTTAATAGCACTGGCTTTAACCAGGTAGGCATTTTGCAGGCATTTCTGTCTTCTACTCCATTCCAGGCATCTCTTAAGCAAAGAGTTCAGATAATGTGATGGAACACATGTGGGGGTTTGTAAAAGGCACAAATGTGAATGAAGATGTGACCTAGAATGATTTGAATGACCTAAGTGTTATACTAGTCCCCAGAAATGAAAAGCTGGTGCAGAAACCCACTGTACCACCTAGCTGCATACCATAAAGAATGTGTTTCAGGTACTTGACATCTGCATCATTGTAAGTGTGCAATTGCATGTCTAATTTCCACAGACATTTTCCATGACAGCATGTGCAAATTGGGAAATGTACATGCTAATTTATAATTGTTTCCAGTTATGCAGTTTTCATCTGCAGTGATGGTAACTGCGTGAACAAATTAGGAATGTAATTACAGAGACATTTTTCCTGTCTGTCACTTAGAAAGTGGTCTAAACTAAATCAGAAAAAGGTGTTCTTATTCTGGAATAAATGCCCAGAAGGCGAGTTATAGGGTTGAATACTGGTAAATTTCCTTGGATAGACAAGCCTTAACTTGTTTAATTCAGATCTTTGATGCTAGTTTGCTATTTACATGGCTTATGGCCTGTCAACACACAGGTTTTGTATCACTTTAACTATCTTGGTTTAGACACTAATATAGATAAAGCACTACAATCCCTTAGTGCAGATGCAGTCATTCTGATAAGGTGCTTGTGCTGGGTATAATCAGTATTGCTGACACCCTCAGCACTGCTGGTGCACTTAGCATCATCAGTACAGTGGTTCATTCAGAACTCCTGACTCCTTTGAAGACAGTACAGTCTCTCTGACCCATTATGCCAGCACTGATTGCTTTGTTGGCATTCCAGCCACCTTGACCCTAAGTTTTGTTGGATCCCCAGCTGCCACCCAGACCCAGACCACCTTGAACCCCATGGGGACCGCTCCTCCCTATTCTGAAAAAATCTACACATATTCTTTTGACTCCCCACTGGAAGAGGAGGAGACTTCCCCCATGTAGGAAACCTTTCCCCAAAATATTGCTACTCCCTCTACCCACTGTACTAGACCCTATACAGGAAGAAGACATAATGGAGGAACCTCTGGATGTTCTCCCTCCATATTTCATCATCCTCTCCAGATGAAGAAGCTATTTCAGAGTCAATGTCTCCCTACCAGAGGGCTGTAAGGTCTTCCAGGACCTCGGGAGGAGGGTAGTTACTTCCCTAGTAGTACAGGTGGTACTTGTGTAAGGAAAACCCACACAGCCTCGGTGGTATTTTACAGACTCCTGCCCCAGGAAGGGTTGCTTTGCCCATCAATAAAGCCTGGCTGGAGAAAGTGAAGACCCTGTGGCAGACCTTAACCTCTACACCAGCAGTTCTCCGTAGGAGGTCCAGGGACCACGAGCTGGTTTCAGTGGGGTCCACGATGCAGGACCAGTATTAGACTGGCTGGGGCCCAGGGCAGAATGATCAGAGCACTGACGCCCCACTCAGACCCTGACTGCCCTCCCCTTTGCTGGGCCCTGGAATTTTTATATCATATTGGGGAAGGGGGCCCCAGAAAGGAGAAGCCCTGCTGTATACCACCTGTGGCCAAGTGAGTGAACTGATGATATCAAATCCCTCAACAAGATTTTGATTTTTTTTTTTTTAACCGACCCAGTTCTCAATTCCTTGTGGTCACAGCTGCTAATGAGCAGGCTCCTCAGTCCCATCATAAAGCCACTCCCAAAGACCAGGAATTCAAGAGATTGGATTTATATGGTTGAAAGGCTTATTGCTCTTCCAAAAAAGGGTGGCTAACTATCAGGCTCTTAGCAAACTTAGAAATTGCAGCAAAAAATGTATTTAAATGACAAGTTGTCAGAGAAATATGAGGAACAGTTTGAGGCTTTAGTTTGAGGCCACTTCACGGCCTGAACATCCCTTGAAGCAGCTATTGACGTTGCTGATGTGAATTCACGGTCAGTGGCCACTGCGATTTCCGTTAGGCGTTCTTCCTGGCTGCAGGCTTCTGGCATTCCAACGGAGTTGCAAAATGCAACAGAAAATGTACTCCTCAAAGGATCTTGAACTATTTTCCAACAAAACGGACCCTGAGAGACTCTGGTGCAACAGTGGTGGTAGGGCCTACTAGTGTCGTTTTAACCATTCAGAAATTCCTTACCTGGGTGTTTAGTGACCAGGTCCAAAACAGCATCCCTGTCATCAGACAGCTGTGCTTTCATCTGGGCCTGGAAAAAAAAATTGGACAGGTCACAATTACAATCAACACAGTGTATAACCTTCATGGACGGAGACCTTGATGCCATGACCCCTCTGGCTTATCTTCTAGGGGAAAGGTTTCACTCTGTAGCCTTCCTTGAAAGCCTTTAGTTCAACCCAACTACATCCGCGTGTGCCTGCCTACAGCTCTTGGGCCACATGACCTCATGCACCGAGGTAACTTCACATGCCAGACTTCACCTTTGCTGTCTGCAGTCCTGGCTCCATTTAGTGCATCGTCCTCCTAGTCGCCTTCTGAATACGCAGATTTGTGTACCTGCTTGAGTGCTCCAGACGTTGGATCGGTGGTTCGATCCATAGAATGTATGCAAAGGAGTTTCGTCTCTGTCCCCAGAACCAACTGTGGCTCTGGTAATGAATGGATCTACCAAATACTGGGAGCTCCATCACAGTTAGCTTCAGGCACACGATTTTTGGTCATCCCAGGAAGTTTCTTTCCGTTTAAATGTCCTGGAACTCAGAGCTGTTCATCAGGCCTGTGAGATGTTTGTCCACCATCAAGACCCAGGTGATCAAAGTTTCTTGTGGACAATGCCACCATGTTTTATTTGAACAACCAGAAAGGTGCAAGATCATCTCAGCTATGCCAGGATGCCATTCTCCTGTGGAATTTGTATATAAGAAACTGCGTCTCCCTGAAGCTGTTCTCCTCCTGGGGATGAGAGAAACAACTGGGGATTTCCTCAGCAGGGATTTCATAGCCCAACACGAATGGTCAGTCAGAAAGGACATTCTCCTCTAGATTTCCTCCCCTGTGAGTACCCAGTAATAGACTTGTTTGCCACCAACCTGAACAACAGATAGAGATTTTTCCCCCAGAGCAGGCCACAGCCTGGGCTCCATCACAGATGCTTTCCTTCTCTCTTGGTCCAGTCAATTTCTATATGCTTTTCTCCTGGTTCCTCTCATTCCAAGTGTACTCAGGAAGCTGAAAAGAGACAAATCAACACATTTTTTTTAAAAATGCCAGAATTTAATCTTTGCTATTATGTAATACCTCTAACCCCATTTCCCTATGTTATGTCTTATTACTCTACTTGCCTCAAATCACAGCCATGATCATCCTTGGCTGAACAGCACTCTAGAGCTTATATATTCATTGTTTAATCAACCAGAGTGGCTGTTAAGTGTTGCAAAGCACTTGCTTCCCCTTATGCTGAATGGGAGCCTGGATTGAGAATTCAAGAATCTCGGTTTAGAGTGTATGTATTATTTGGCAGACAAGCAGATTTCCTATTTTGTGTGGGTAGCTTCACATTAATCACGTTAAGTTTTTCTATGGAACTTTTCTATAATGGCCAGGGAAAAGCCATTTATAATTGCACACTGTTTGGTATTGTATAAACCACAAGTACTGAGAAGGGCTGCAGGCCTTTGAGATGGCTTTGAATCCAAGGATTTCCTGACTAGTTCTGAAAAGGACTTGGAGCCTGCACATATAAGAAACTGTTCCTCCTGCAATCAGTTATTGTGGGCACGTAGCTCAGCCATTTAAGGATCTGTTTTATATCTTATGCTTGGAAAATATGCAGTGCATTTTCCATCAGATCACTAGGGTGCTAGTTTCACCCGCCCTCACACACTTGGAAAATAAAATTATACTCCAGGTGGCTTTCAACTGAGGAGAGAAGGGAAATAGACTACTACGGCTTATTGCCAACTACTATACAGTCTGTGACTACCGTTCCTATCCAGTGTTCTGCACAGAGGTAAGAAAAGAGTGTTTAAAAAGGAAAAGGCTTTAATCAATATTAGTACAGGAAAAGGTTCAGAATCGATACTGAATTAGTGTGTATAAAGCTGCCACAGTGCAGTAAGAGATTGTTTCACATTTAAACAAACAAAACAAATGTTTCTTCCTCGAATAACAGCAGACTTCAGTAAGTAAAATTAATTCTTTCTTCCCAGGCCATTCCCTAAAGGAGATGAAAGGAAGAAAGCTTGTTTGAGTGCTCTGTCTGAGGTGAAAGTGCAGCCTGGTAAGACGTGGTCTAATCATATTGTATGTTCCTTTTGCATTTAGCATGAATACTATACTTTGTAGGAGTGATTTATGGGAATTTCATAACAATTGGTCTCTTCTCTGCCTCTTTTAATATTTTTGATGCCTGGGGCTAAGAAGCGACTTGTTCTATTGTTGTTCGTTGTCAAGCTAAGCATAAATACGGTAGCACAAATATATTTATATAGTACCAACAGTGTGCATGGCATGTCACAATCCAGATATGAAGATCCCTGCCCCAAAGAGCATTATGGACAGACATGAGGGGAGCAGTGCAACTGAAGAGCGAGGTTAAGAAAACCTTTTGCTTCGTGTCACATATTTTTAGTAGATGATAAGCGGGCAGGCTGTGCATGTGAAGAAATATGTTTTCAGGGATGAGACATGTCTATCTAACTGCCCTTCCCTCTCGCTGCCCTCTATCCCTTCTATACATATAGCAAACTTTGAAAGTCTCTACTGCTGCAAGATATTTTTTTTTCCCCTCTGAATCTCACCTTTAAACCTTTTAGAAGGAAACCTTTCTTGACCTTTTCCTTAACCATTCCTCATTGCTGTACCATGTGTCCATTACAAGGGGCCTACACCATATCAATTCTTATCAGGGATTTTTGAGGAATAAGTTTTATCTGTGCCTTTCTGTAATCTGTTTTCTCTGGCAATTTAATGACCAATCTAAAAGGTATCCTGTGTCCTTTTTAGACCGCAGGCTACAGCCTATAGACTATTGTATGGTAGTAGACAGTAATGTATCCATTTTTAAGTTCAATATAGATTTTAAAATTACATAAATCAATGTATTATCAAACTTCTAGAACTTTACTCTGTTACGTTAGCTGGTGAATTCACTTCACATCTATCAAGTTCTCTTTTCTCCTTTTGTAGGCTGTTACTTGCCCAGCAATCCTGAAGCGATTGTTTTGGATATTGACTACAAGTCCGGAACGCCTATGCAGAGGTAATTTGCAGTGTTGTTGTAGCCTTGTTGGTCCCCAGATGTGAAAGAGACAAGTTAGAGTATGTGAGGTAATATCTTTTATTGGACCAACTTTTTTGCTAGTGGAAGGTACAAGCTTTTGAGCTACACAGAGCTCTTCTACTGGTCTGGGAAAGGAAGCAGTGTGTCAGAGGAGTAGCTCATGCTTGTACCTACCACCAACAGAAATTAGTCCAAGAAAAGATATTACCTCACCTACCTTGTCTCTTTCCTGTGCAGAGGCAACAACATGTTGTTTTGTCCCTCTGATAATCTTAGTTACAATATTTAGGTCTTTTCTAAGACGTTTTGTTGGTAGGATATATCAAACTCAACTCCCTTATGTATGTGTTTGTACTTTCAGTGCTGCAAAAGCACCATACTTGGCCAAGTTCAAGGTTAAATGGTGTGGAGTCAGTGAACTTGAAAAAGAAGGTCAGTAATACAGTTCTTAATAATTTATACTACTAGTTAACAGTCAATGACTCATTGGAATTTCATGCTTTTGGTGGATGGTAACATTCCAATAAAATTGGGTTCAAATTTTAACATAGGGCATGATAATTCAACCCAGAAATTGAATTGTGTAGATTATGGAGGGGAAATAAACTTGTTGCTTGAGTTTCAAGAGGCAAACCAGATCTTGTAAAACAGGGCAGATATTTGTGTACTAAAGAAATGTTACCAGTGACTTTAAATCCCTTATGTACAGTACATTAAGTGTCTTTGGGTCGTTTAGAAAACGAGGAAACTCAGGTTAATGAGGCTGTGCAATCCTTTTTTAAATCATAAATTTCAAAACGATTTTTAGCTCCTGGGCTTGACCTGTATGTGCACTTTTCAGACAGACCATGAGGGCTATTTTGGAATAATTAGTATGTATAAATTCCTCCTGTACTGCAGAAACATAAGGTCTCCAGGAATTCTGTGTTACTCAGTGCAATTCACCCTGCGATGCAGAAAATCTCCTGTAGACGAGTGAAGTGTTTGTTTCCAGTACTGTCATTTATTGTGATTCAAGGCTGCTAATTAAGCTCTGTGTTCAGGTTTTGCTTTGTGCTCTATTTGCAGGTCTGCGTTGTCGCTCTGACTCAATAGACGAAAGTGGAGAAGAAGGGGTTGACAGTAAGAAAATCTGTTGGCAGGCAGCTATCTTTAAAGTGGGTGATGACTGCAGACAGGTAAAAAGCTTCTATAGTAATCGAAAATTGATTGATAGTGATTGTGTTTTAAAAGGGAGTAAGAATCACACTTGAGTACACTTCTCTGTAGGCTCTTGGAGTCTGTTTACTTGTTACAGAGACATAGTGAAGAGGGACAACTACATTACCCAATCTTGGAAAACTGGTGGAAAGAAAATCTCATATGTTCAAGAACCAGCTTTACCCAGTGCAAAAAATGACTGTTAAAGCCTCACACTCCAAACAGCAAACTTTATTTTTATTTTGAAAGTATAGATAATGGTAGTGCAGCAGTGGCTTCCAAAGTGATGTGTGTTATTCAAACCTGTTTTGGTTTTTTCTGTTTTTTTAACTGAGAGAGGGAGTGTTGGCTCCTATGTGGAGTTACTCTGGCTCCTCTTCTCAAGGAATCACCAGGATTTTAATATCCATCAGAGGCAAGCAGATAAGTCTTCAGTGTTAACACCTTATCTGAATGACATCTGTGTACATTGATGTCCTGCCCAACCAAACTGCATTTTCCATCTAATTTTCCTCTACAGATAGTGAGTGCAGCAATAAGTACACATCTGCTAACTTCCTGTGGGGTGCTTGTTTGCTCTGTTGTTCTTCGGACAACTTTCATAACCAGTTGGATCTTGTTGCATGACCTCTCTAATATGTATCCTCGCTTCTGTTGTTAAACAGGACATGTTAGCTTTACAAATCATCGATCTCTTCAAGAACATATTTCAGCTGGTAGGCCTGGACCTGTTTGTGTTCCCCTATAGAGTGGTGGCTACAGCCCCAGGGGTAAGTGGACAATTAAGTATTCAGAATGTGAACAGAATTAAGCACTGTTAAAAGGGGCAGCTCTCTTTCCGCCTGTATTCCTCTAGAGCAGGAAATTTTTATCCCTGGATTACCTTCCCCTAAACTTCTGACTGGGCTCTTGCTGCCTGTGACACTCCTACCCACGCTCCCTTGAGAATATGTTGTATGAGCAGCAGAAAGTGCCAAAGAGACATACCTCTGGGAAGCAGTCATGAATCTCCTTGTTAGTTATAGGAAAGGTAGAGAGTTTGGGACATTCTTTTTTATGAATAAATGGGAAATATATATTCAGTGTTGTATAAATTTTTTACCTATGTGTCCCATGGGATCTGTATAGCTGCCATCAGCCATGAGAAATGTATGTTGGAAACGTGCTTTTCAGTCTTGTTTGCCTTCCCCTTCAGTGTGGTGTTATTGAATGCATTCCTGACTGCACCTCCCGTGACCAGCTGGGCAGGCAGACAGACTTTGGAATGTATGATTACTTTACAAGGCAATATGGAGACGAGTCGACCCTTGCTTTTCAAAAGGTAACATACCAACTGGCCAGACATGTCAAAATATTGACTCAAAAGCCTTCTGGCTATAAGAAATACCATGACACTATACTGTATAATTATTACCATAATACTGTACCTGGTGTCAGATGCAGATAATCCACTTCTCAACTGTGAGCAGGCTATGCACAGTACTGGAGAATGTCATTCATTTAAAATAGTGTAACTATGAATGGAAGAAGTTCTTTATCAGATTATATCTGCTCTTGGGATGGTGTAGCACACTAGCTAGCCTCTTCTGAATTTGTTCTAATTTCTCATTTATGCAGGCTCGATATAACTTCATCCGCAGTATGGCTGCCTATAGCCTCCTGCTGTTTCTGCTCCAGATTAAAGACAGACACAATGGCAACATCATGCTGGACAAAAAGGGGCACATCATTCATATTGGTCAGTTGTATCCCCTTGGCCTTCTGTATCTCTCTGCCTTTTCTTTCTGCTGCAAGATATTGTTTAAAAAAAAATGAAAAAGCCAATTCTTCTCCTTTTGAAGTCGTTCTCTGTTCAGTGATTTCATGATTATCAAAAGGATAGGAAGATTTTTCCGATGTGTGAAAGAAATGTGCATTTCCGTACAGTATGCATGATTGTGTGCTGCTTTGTAATCCAGACTTGCTAATTTCTACCAACCTGAAGCAAGTACTTGTTTAGTTTTTTAATTTTAGATACACTAGTGAAGTATCATTTGATTTCTTTCACCACTGTATGGGTGCATTTGAGATATTGTGCTTTAGCTGGTAAGTTTATTATAACCAATTCTGTGTAACCTCTGCACAGAATTTGCATTTATGGAAATCCGCTAATATGTCAGTGAGAAGCTTACTTATGTACTGAGTTGGGAACACTTCACATTAAGTTTCATTTTTACTTTTGTATTCATGCACTCCAAGTTCATCTGCAAACACACTTCAGAGGAGGGCAATAGGAGAGCATACAATATGTAGTCATAATGTGAGGTCTTGGGCCCACCTCTCAGTCATCCCTTTCTAGCTGTTACCCCCACTGGTAGGGGAGCCAGATTGGAACAGCTCCATGACTGGAATCCTCATGGGCAGAGAAACCATTGATTTTTGTGCCAGACTTTGGGGACAGTACCAGGAAGGACAAAGAGGATTTCTGGGAGTGGTGGGATACTGAGGGGAATTTTGCACTAATTAGAGATTCTGGGAGGTCTAGAACTAGAAGGTAGCCCTTAGAGGTATGCATTACATAGTCTAGCTTGGAGTTGATACAGGGATGGAAGTGTTTGAGGTCTGCGTGGGAGAGGAATGGTCACAGTCTCTGATCAAGTATGGCTAATGAAAGGGACACGATCTGTCACCACTAGCTAGGTTGTTGTCACATAAAGCTTGAAACCACAGAGAAATTCCAGCCCGTTCTGAAGACAGCCGGCCCTTCTTTAGGGGGTTAGCCACGATAGGCTGACTCCATTTATGCTCAAGTCTCCAGATAGATTCTTGGTCTCTCTTTGGCTGTAATTAAGCATTTCGTTTCTACAGTGATCAGTGCCCTATTAACCAATACAGTGCATTCACTGGTTTATTATATGTTTGTGTATGTGTGCAGATTTTGGTTTCATGTTTGAAAGCTCACCTGGTGGAAATCTGGGCTGGGAACCAGACATCAAACTGACGGATGAGATGGTGATGATAATGGGAGGAAAAATGGAGGCCACCCCTTTCAAGTGGTTCATGGAGATGTGTGTCAGGGGGTACCTAGCAGTCAGGTGAGAAGACTTTGCATCTTTCTTCATTTGCTCACAGCCAGGGGTGCTTCCACATCTAACAACTAATATTTAGTGGATAAGCAGCAATTGGCTTTCTTTACTGCTTAGTGCATTTGACTCTCATGCTTATCTGAAGGCCACGTCCTGTGCAAATTGAATCATTGCTCCCCTAAACAGTGAGAACTTCCCTTAGATAATAGACACGACTCCAGAATCTGAGACCTTGCTTTCAACTATGAAGAACTGTGAAAACTCTGCCCTTGCCTTAAGGAATCAGCTTGTATTATGATCTAAAATCTGAGAAGGGAAGAGTACTCTGTCATGGGCCTGAGCCTACCCCAACATGCATTCCTCTTCTCTAACAATGCCAGAGTATGTGGCAAGGTGGCTTCTTGCAAAGTTTGCATTGACTTCTCATAGTGATCTTCCTGATCTCTTGTTCATTTCATACTTGTACATCACATGCGGGAATTGCTGCCATGCTGATCTTTAAGTGTAGCCCTTTCCTTGCTTTGCTGTACTTGGTCTGTCTGGGAGCACTGATCATGTCAGCAGAGTTCAGTGTGTTAATTTTGTCAGGCCTGGGAAAGGTCTTAAATTGAGGCAAAAAATATCATCTGAATGTTGGGAGTTTTCACATAGAGGATGATGGGTAGGGTTGCCAAGCCTCCAGGATTGCTCTGGGGTCTCTAGGAATTAACGATTAATCTGTAACTGAAGATTATGTCATGTGATGAAACCTCCAGGAATATGTCCAATCAAAATTGGCAAACCTAATGGTGGAGGGTAAGTAATGGTACAGTAGTAGAGGGCTACATGGAGGCGTTAGGAAATAGTACTACACTAATGGATTTCCCATGCTGTTGGCTTAAGAGCAGTGTGCTGTCGGATCCAGCTGATTACATTTTTACTATTGCCAAAAGAATGTTACTTTACCCAAATACTGTGTAGTACCATTCTCCCCGAGGTTGTTATCCGTCTCACACCATTCTCCTTATCTGGCTGCCAAACACAGGGGAGCGAAATTGCCTTTGTCGCAGTAATTTAATTAGGGTGACAGACTGTGAACAGCAGTACAGCTCCATCAGCAAACATAAGAGGATTAAACTGTGTAGATTTAATTACAGTAAAAGGTGTGATCCAGTTCCCAGCTGAATTCCTTAGCTTATGCTTTGTACCCAGCAAAGGCAGGAAAAGTTTGAGAACTCTAATTTCCTTTTGCCGTCTGTCTGTCTGTCTGTCTGTCTGTCTCTCTCTCTCTCTCTCTAGACCCTACATGGATGCTGTGGTCTCTCTGGTTACCTTGATGTTGGATACAGGGCTCCCCTGTTTCCGAGGGCAGACAATCAAGTTGTTGAAGTAAGTTTTGCAGATATCTGTTAACCCTTTCATACTTTTTTCACCACAGGAGCATTGCTTCTACTGTTTGTCTTAACGTAGCAGCAGGTGTACTTTTACCCTAGCCAAATATGACCTAATAAATGTTTTGAAGGAGAATTTGATTACATCTCTCATGCAATAGGGATTTCAAAGCACTGTGCACAAACTGAGTTAAAATCACCTAGTGCTGTGACTGTGCAGATAAATAGAGTACCTTTAACATTCACCAGGATAGGCACCAAGGATCTAAATGTGTCATACTTGCAGTACAGCACTTCCCTAATACTGCATTGCAACATCAGTAGTTTGGTATACGTCCAGCTCCTAGTGTGGCACTTAAATCAAACCCACAACCTTCTGACTCTTGTGTTAGCTCTGCAGTCACCTTTTCCTAGACAATCCTTCATCCTATATGGTGGGGAGGGGACTGTCTGAGCCCCAACTTACACTGTCTCCAAAGTATAGATGTTTGAAGGGCAGGAGCTGCAAGAGGAAAGAAGTTTGGTTAGGTCTCTACTCTTCCTAGAGTTCTCGCTGGAAATCCAGCCACAGTTTTACAATATCAATCTCTTCTCTCGTGAGTACCAACACTCAGGTGATTCTTCAAGTGTCTGTGTCTGTGGAATACACAGGGTGCTAATAATTACTATGGAAGAAAAGCTGTACAGAACTAATACCCAACTGTTTGGTCTTTTCCCGCTGTAAGAACCAGAGGAACACAGCTAATGTGTGCTTTTTCCCCCCATACAGGCATAGGTTCAGCCCCAACATGACGGAGCGGGAGGCAGCAAACTTCATCATTAAGATCATTCAGAATTGCTTCCTCAGTAACAGGTCTGGCATCTTCTCTATCTGTCTTATCCCAGTCTCTTCCCTAGATTGGACAGTAGTTGGTTAGCCTTTGAGGGGATTAAAGATCTTGTTGAACTACCTAACCATAGGCGACATAATGCTCGGTAGTTGTTGACCTCATGGTAATGCAAGATAGCGTCCCTAGCTTGTGATTATATTGTACCTTACCATATATTCCCTTTTGTGGCGGTAGAGTAGTGCTAAGCTGAGGCTGGTCCCCAGCAGTTTCTGTTGGCTGGTCTAAAGAACGTGGGATTTTCTCTGCCATAGCAGACAATGGCCTAATCAAGTTCAGCAATTTGCCTTCAGCAGTGACTTATGCCTGATGGCTTTGCAAGGCAGCAAGGCACCCCAGCCCTAATGTTGCACCTAGCTAAGTGTGCCATACTGTTTGAGGGTTGGGAATCCTTTCTGATTTATGGAGGGATAATGTTGCCAAAGAATGGTATTGGCTGGCAACAGGGATATCTTGCCTACTTTTCTGAATGAGGAGAGATTTTGTTCATTGCCTTTTAGAAAGCTGGGAGTACATATGCAGAGGAAGCAGCATGTTCAGCTACTAGACTGAGCATGAGGCTTAGGGATAAAAATGCTGGGATTTAAAATAATTTTTGCAACTGATTTGCTTTGTTGCCCTGCCCAGTCCCTTAATCTCTGTATAACAGGGAGAGTAGTAGCTGTTGTCAGTACAGCAATTTGAAGATGTAAAGCACTGTACAAGTGCTAAATTATTATTTGTGGAGAATAGTATAACCAACCCTTCTCTGTGATAACTGTTCCTGTCTTTCCAATCAAACGTCTCTTCATACCTGTGCATCACATTGATGCGTTAGTTGTCTGACTACTCGACATGACATTGCATAATGGACAATGGTTCAGACAGAGAACAGCTCCCTGGGGAGCAAAGACAACAGTTTGGCATCTTGGCTCGCCCAAGCCAGTCTGGGTGGGCTTTGTTCTCTTGGGATGTGGTATTTAGGGTACTGAACAGAATAAAGCACCACACTGGCTTCACAATAAGCCCCAAAAAATCTCGATAACAAATTACCCAGTGGTAACTGTGGTCATGCCTCCTGATACAGAAATAGTTTCATGCTATCCTATGAAAGATTTAAAGAGAAAATGAAATTCAATGCAAAACATATATTTTAAATATTAGGTTTAGCTTCTATTGTGAAAACTGACATTGTCATTTACTAACCTCTGGCTGCCTCAACTCCTCCTACGATGGCTTAAGATACAAGATCATGTCAGATTCATCTGTGTCACAAGTATAAAAGTAATATTTAGGTTTGCTTGTTAATATTTCCACTACTGCTGCTCTGGTTACTTCTATTTCCATTCTTGTTCCTGTTCTATTTTAGGTTATTTGGATTTTTATGTAACTCTGCCCCTGTGCAGTACTCTGAATACTACTTAAATCAAATTTGTAGAGCTGAGTCTGTCTAATCTGCCTAAGGTGCCTCTTGCAAGACTCAGCACTGACAGTTTGTTTGCTGCTATTGCATAAAATAGTAAAACTACAAATTTTGTCCCTTTTTTTCTTGCCTTAGTAAAGTGCAAAGAAGTTATTCTCTTTAGCCTAGCAATAGTGGAAGGCTAGTCAGGGCCATGCTTAGCCAGTCCAGTTAGTGAGGATGCAACTCTTACTATGTTATAAATCAGTCTCTCCTTTTGATGTTGCTGTGCCAGTCCTAGTGTCAGTGACAAAGCATCTCTCAGGTGTTAGCATTGTAGTCACTAACATGCCCAACTGTAATGTAGTACTGTAGCATAGTTTCCTCTTAATGGAATTCAGCTGAGGATTAAGAACTGAAGAGGGAAGTAGTATGTTATTTTTAAACAAAGGATTTAATCATGAAATTATTGAATATTTCTCTCTGTACTCTCTGCTGACTGGCATCAGGGCCAAATGAGCTCTGCTAGTCTAAACTGGAGCAGACTGTTATGCATTACTCATCATGATGCTGTTTTCACAGTGCCTTCAAAGTGGAAGTCTAAATCTGATTAGTGGTTATCATCCATGTATCTTGCATTTCTTTGAGATTTCATTTTTGCAGTTGATCTGCTGATGCATTTCTATAGCCCCTCATTCACCCATGATTCTTCTATTGTTTTGTAGGAGTAGGACATATGACATGATCCAGTACTACCAGAATGATATCCCATACTGAGAGACGAGGAGGATTAGTTTGGGGAAAATGATGCTCGTCACATCCCAATGCCTTTTCTCCAGACTAGTAATAGGAACTGTTCAGTCACGCTTCACTGTCTCCAGTCTCTCGTGGGCATGTACACATTTTACTGGACCCTGCAACAATCAACAAATCCAATTAGTTCCTCTCTCTACTGGGATGCGTATTTTTTTCTGTGGTTTTCTTGGAGTTGGCTGCAATCATAAATGAACATCCCCCTCTGCTTATGAATGTGTAAATCCTCAGAGGTAAAGCTGGGAAGTACGGGAGTTTTTGTGCAATGCAAGGATTTTATAGTGAATTTAAAAACCCTTAACACACCACCCAGTAGTATCCCCTGAAAGTGAAGGGTTTGAAGTTCTCTTTGGAGCAATGAAGAAGTGTTGATTTGCTCTAATTATACTGTAGAAAAGTAATGATAATCGTCCAAGGTGGTGATGTCTCTACATCTGTGTTAAGACTTTGCACTGTCTATGGTCCCTGCTACATGGTCAGTATTTCATATGTACATTAAGAATGTATTTTTTTCCTTTGTGTGTTTAAAAAAAAAAAACTCTACTGAAGATATATTTAATCTATAAAATGTAATAAAGATCTTAGACTTTATTGTGCTTTTATTACAAATCCTTTGAAATCTACTGTTCTTTCACCCAAGGGTTGTAAGCTGCTTGGGTTTGGTCCAGCACATCATTCTGCAAGTTCACACAGTGACTGCTGTTGATGTTCATTGTGGGTTTTTTCCCCACCTATCTACAAGAGGAGTCTCAACCTTTCTTCAGCCTTGGGCATATTCACTTTTAAATGGTGGATTATTATTTCTATAAAGGTATTTTAATGTGAAGGATTCTCGCACCTGGATTCAACTCCTTAGCATGACGTAAGCAGAGCTCCCAACATGCTTAAGGATTTTTGGTCCCAAAGGGCAGCAGTAGTATGTGTCAAGAACCAGGACATAAGAACAGCCATACTGGGTCAGACCAAAGGTCCATCTATCCCAGTATCCTGTCTTCTGACAGTGACCAATGCCAGGTGCTTCATACGGAATGAACAGATAATCATCAGTTGATCTGTGGGCAGGCTTAATAGTCAGAGAAGAGGCAGTCAGGCCACGAACAATGCTGAAGGTCAGAGCCAGAGTCCAGTACCAAAAGCCAGAGCCAAGGGTCACAACCAGAGTCAGGAGCTGAGCGGGATGGACAGGACAGTAGCATGGCTGAGAACAAGGCTGGATCAGGCCCGAATCAAGACTAAGAAAAGGCAAGCACTGGCAAGATGGTAACTGCAGGAAAGAGCATTGAGCAGCCAGAGATCAGTTGTTGCTGTTGGACTTAAGAGTAGATTTTCTGACTTCCTCAGCCAGTCTAGTGGAGTGGTCAGGCAAATGGCTCTGCTGTGGCTCAGCTGTGCTCATGGGCTGCCTGGAGACTGGGAAGTTGCTGCAGCAAGTCCTCATTCTGACAGTATCCATGTTCACCAATCACCCCTTTTCCCTCTATGGCCACCACAGAACTTAACGGTGACCCTGGAAGCTTTCAGTAGGTCTTTACTTTACTTCCCCTTTGAGTTCAGCAAAACAGCTCCCATCTCAGCTTGCTCAAGTCCTACCTTGAGTACCTGCTCAACCTGTGTCCCTTCCTGCTTTCATGTCAGGTCTGGGTAGAAGTTAAGGCCTACCCTCAGATGCTGGCAGAGGGAATGATTGGCTGATCAAGGACACTGCTCTTCAGGGTATCAGAAGATCAATCAGCCTTCTTACCAGGGTGTTGGCGTTACTGTACAAGGGTTTTTGGTAATATACCCGGAGTCCCAGCAGATCGCTAGGGTACACGAGCCCACCTACATGGAACTCAATTAAAAACCTCGAGGTAGGATGCAGGCCATCACTAGTCTGGCAGAAAGATTATGCAAGGGCCAGCAGGTGAAAGCTGAAACCATGCTGCATCTGTTGGGTCTCGTGGCTGCAGCCATGTTTGTGCCCGTGGTGTTTTGTGGACCTCTTTTCTTTCCCTTGTTTAAAAACAAAAAAGCATTTTCACATTTTTGGCATGGGCCTTATTCTTTCCCCTAGCTGTAATTTTATTTTTGTTCCTTTTTGTCTGAGGAGCTTCCTTGAATGAGCAGCTTTGCAGCAGTGAGAAGCCTGCACTGATGGTACCTATCGAGGAGAGAGAATTATATACCTGTCGTCCTATTTCACTGAAGATCCTGAGCCAGATTCTCTAATCCTGCGAGCAAATCTTACCCAGAAGGCCACAATTGGCTTTCAGTCTTCTGTGTGCTCCTCTGATCCAGACCCTGGTTCAAATTGAATGCTCCTCTTATTTATGTGTTCTTACCCACAGCCTCATGCTGGCAGCCAGTAAAATATAGGGGCACATTGGGGTGCCATTGACCCTGCCCACAATCCACCCCCGCTGCTCCCAGGCTCTGCCCACACTCTGCCCCAGGTCCTGTCCCCTCCCCTCTCAGCCCCGCTACCGCACCCCTGCTCACTCCCTGGCCTGCCACTGGGTTGCTGTGTCCCTCCGCAGTCCCCCCGACCCACTATTCGCCTTCTCCCACCCCCTGCCACCCTCACTCCCCTGCCAGAAACCTCCACACCCATCCCGAGAACCCCCACTGGTTCACTGCTCACCTCTTTACCCACCGCTCAACTCTTCACCCCGCCCGCCGCTGGCTCGCTGCTTGCCTCTTCACCCACCCACGCCCACCAGCCTCTGCCTTGCCGCTTGCCTCCTCACCTGCCCGCCAGCCGTTGGCTTGGTGCTCGCCTCTTCACCCTCCTCTGTCTGCCCGCAGCTTGCAATTTCACCCTGTCTGCCTGCCACTGGCTTGCCCCACCCTGCCGTTTGCTTACTCACCGCTCCTGCTCACCTCCTTACCTGATTATCGGGACAATTAGTGTCCCGATCGTACATCAGTCGGGACGCAGGACAAAGGATTAAATATCGGGACAGTCCCAATTTTATTGGGTCTGGTCATCCTAACCCTACTGCTCACTTCCCTGTGAATGATATAGAAGATGCGACAGTAACCCGTGAGTTTTCAGGGGACCAGATTTGCTTGGTTTATGGTCACTTTGCACCACTGGAGTAGGGCTCAGAATTTGGCATCATATTTTAGGATTTGCACTCACTTTCCCATACATCTCTCCTCAGTTTGCAGGGGAACTTTATTCAAGTGCTGTTCATTTTATACTTTTTCTAATCTATCTTTGAGGCATTTTCTCTTTCAAGCATTTTGGCTTATTTTCCCTTGGGGAGCCTTCACTTTCTGCTAGGTCAGGAAGGGTCCAAGGGAAGCGGTTACATGCTATGGGGGCATACAGTCGCTGGAGGGACGTGAAGGTGGCTCATGCTCCAACCTGCTAACGCTGTCCTTAAGGATCAGGTTATGTTAACTGAGCTGCGCTTGTCTCATGTGAAGAAGGCATGTTAGGGACATTGCTCGTAATGATCAGAAGGACGCTGCAACAGTGGTGGGGGGAAACCCTCAGATTGTCGGGGACTAGGATTTCTGACTGATGAGAACTGCAGTCGTGACAGAGCCGATGCAGGTGGTGGTAGTATTTGAGTGACATCTTGCCCTCCCTTTGTGTGCTCACACCTTTCAAGTACAAGAGAGCATTGTGCTGCTTGCTGATGTTCTGGGAGGGCTCAAGGAGCTTAGATCTTGGACTGACAATCTGGCTGATAAAATCTTATCGTGAGGATAGGGAAGCACTGGTTGATAGAACTGGCCCTTGCCTCCCTGGATGTGGGCTAGATGCCAGCATCACTGATGGCTGTCTCTTGGTGGGGACAGTCTGCCCAGTTACTGCTCTCTTTGCCACATTCTCCTTCAAGAAAGGAAGATCAAACAGTCCTAAGATCTCCTTCAGTCAGATGTTGGACTTGGATGTGGCACAGGCAGTACTAATTTAGCTGGAGTTGAGTAAAGCTCTGTTGACATGCCAGCTGTCCATCACCATTGCTGTGATCCGCACAGTGTGGTTGCTTGGGTTTCCCAGTGTCTGGCCACAATCGAAGCTTGGATGGGAGCCAAGACAGACAGTAGGGACATTCCAGCTAGGCAGAAAGGAGGAGGTATCTGATCCTTTGACTGAAGTCACACTCGCGTACTTTTGGGATCCTGGTGCTGAGGATACCCCAGATAGCAATGGCTGTCCAGACTTATTTCATTTGCCTCCATCTCTACTTGGTTAGGACACTTGCTGCTGCTATTGGAAATGAAGACTTTGACACAGTGACCTGTGCCTTTGCTACCTACTGTGAATTACTGCAACACAGTCCATGGAGCTGCCATTGAAGACCATGCGGAAGCTGTAGCTCATGCAAAATGATACCACTTCATGGTGTCTGTTGGGGGGAGAACGCTAAGCTTGTGCTCTATGCATTGCAATTTAAGGTGCTGGATTGAATTTGCAAAGGGCTTTGTGGGATGGGTATGTTAAAATACACACTTCTACCTGGCTTAGCTCAACAGTAAATTCAGTTGGGCTGTGACAAGTCTTAGGTCTGGGATACACATTGGAGGTGGGGGGTGGGGGGTTGAACTAAGATACGCAACTTCAGCTACGCTATTCACGTAGCTGAAGTTGAAGTATCTTGGTTCAACTTATCTGGCCATCCTCACGGTGGCGAGTTGACCATGGTGGCTCCTCTGTCGACTCCGCTTACTTCTCTTGTGGAGCTGGAGTTCCGGAGTCAACGGGGAGTGTGTTCGGGGATTGATTTATCGCATCTAGACGAGACGCGATAAATCCATTCCTGATACATCGAACACTACCTGCCAATCTGGAGGGTAGCATAGACGTACCCTAAGGCAAAGATATATAAGGGGATCAAGGAGTTCTGCAACTGAGCTAATTTTGATTTTATTTTTATTGCTTATCTGTGTGCACTTTCCTCTCCTGCACCTTGGGTGATTAAAAGAAATGCACTGTATACATTGAAAGCCTAAATAAAAATGCCTCAAGCAAGGATACAAAGAGGGAGGAGCAATTACTGTTAGCTATAAATGGAGATGACTCAAGGAGTGACTGTTTTAAAAGAATGCAAGGCAAGTTTAGGCTAATGAAGAAGAAAAAGCCCTGACTGCAGACAATTAGACAATAGAAGAAGCTATCCTAAACTAGTGGAATTATTATGAGAGAGATTAAAAGCTAGACACAACCAACAACTGCTGGTAATTCAGTCAGGAATAATGAATACAGTCCTGCCATGTAGAAGGTGGATTAGCGTAAAAGGTCACTTCTGATCATGTAGTTGAATCCAAAGATGTGAGAATGCAAGCAGAGCATTCAGTAATGCTGCTAAGAAAGAAAATGAGCAATTCATTTGACCAGTTTTGGTAACCCTAGCCAGTAAATGATTGATCAATCTGCCCTGAAATTTGGCAGGTGCCTTTTGTGGTGGTAGGGGTTTGTTTTGTCAAATGTGGACAGAAAAATGAAGTCTATTGGAGCACAATGCATTCCCAAGGACATCTGTTGTCTTCACATGAAGTCAGTTCACTCATATTTGCACTCTGTTTAAATCAAAAAAGGACCTGTGCTTAGGGTCACTCCAACACTGTGTATTTGCTGGCATGAAATCTGGTGAACACAGTGAACTCCTCTTCTTTCACAAGAAAAAACACTCCTGCAACTTCCTTTCTCCCCACCCCCATTTTCCAAGCCATAGTGCATTCCAGGGGCACTTGTGTTCTCACAGCTGCAGATCTCATTTTCATAAGTCAAGCGTGTGTCCCTCGGAAAGAGAAACTGCCCATAGTAGTGTCTTCAGTCATTTCTCTGGCTTAAACTGACAGCACTGAGATGTGAAATGGAGAGGATTGCACTCAACTGAATCCCCTCCAAGACATGGAGAGGATTGACTAGTTTGCATTTGATCATGCAAATTGGTACACTAGTGTCAAATCTTTCTAACTGTGTCACATTTTGTACCTTCACTTTCAGACTCTGCTAGGCTGAGGAGAGGAGATGCCTAAGAATATTCCAGACACTTTCGAGGCATTGAATCAGTAGTCAGACAGGGTGGGTCCTGAGTGCATCCACCTGCCCCAGGAGGATGTAGCAGCCTAAGGGACTATGTGAGTAAAATTTTCAAAAGTGCCCAAATCCTGTTTTCAAAATGGACTAAGGCGGTGAAGTCCCAGCGAATTCGTCTCCTAATGTCTAAATCAGTTTTGAAAAAGAGATTTAGTTTAATTTGGGGGTAAAATTTTCAAAAGTGCCTGTGTTCTAGTGCTTCAGCTGCATTGGGATAGAGGTATTCAAATTGTATATATATTCCATCCAGGAAAAGATGCTCCTCCTCCACCCTCAGGAATTCTGGATCCCAGTGAGACCTGAGTTTCAGGGTCAGAGTCAGCTGCAGTTCAGTCTATGCTTGCAGTGCAAGAGAAAGGAACAAAATGTATAGCCCCTCATTTGCATATGCTGGACCCAGCATTCCTTGCTGCTGGTAATTTGATGGGTACTATTCAAACGCTGATCTCATTGTGTGTGTGTGTGTGGTAATTTGATGGGTGCTATTCAAACGCTAATCTCAGTGTGTGTGTGTGTGACGGAAGCAGAGCAATCTGGCTGTGTGGTGTCCTGGCTGGTCTGCGGTGTCTGAGTACCCCCTGCGGATAATCAGCACATGCTGCAGCTTGTCCGGAAAATGCTTGGAGCCAGCTGAGGTTGATATGCTAGGAGAATAAGGTTCCATGGGTCATTGAAGAAGCTGAGGAGAAAAGTAAATATGGGAACAGGAGCTGGATTCCACTTTGTAAAGTGTTCAGAGGAAATTCTGGCTGTGTTGCGGCAGTGTGGTTTGGATTACATCCCTAGTAAGTCAGTGCTACTGTGTGTGGGGGGGGAAGGTGTTTCACCACTGATTTGCACACATACCTTTACTCCCTTCCCCAACACACGCACCCTTATAAAATCACCATTGTCAAAGTGCGTCAAAACAAGTGTAACAAAAGGATGCTCCTAACTGTAGGCTGAGCTTGGAAGTGTTTATAATGAAGAAGTTTGACCTGTGAAGGAAAAGATGCAGCCCCCGATTCTAGTCTCAGACTGCACTATCTCCATGTACATGGGTATGCTAGAACTCAGAATCTGCCCTAGCCTGCATTTCATTCTAAGCTATCTTCAAGCTGAGTGCGCACAACACCACGGCTAAGGTAGAAAATGGCAACAGTCCAGTCCAAAAGAGTGTGGAGGGAAAGCTCATGGCCAAAGGCCCAGGGGCAAACCCGTGTTGTTCAAAGGGTTCTAAGATCTTTAATGTCTGTGTATAGTAGACAACCTGTGTTTCCAAGGTGTCATCTAAAAAAGCCTCACCCCAGCGCTAGTTACTTGTACTGTAGCAGTGCTGGCACTGTTTTCTAGTGGCTACAGTCACTTTCCCCTGAATGCTGCATTTTCATGGTATGGTTAAGAGCTTTGTGTAGGTATAAGTTGTAGTCCTGTGGTGACAGTTGTGAACAATGCCCAGTTGCTTGATGGCAGCTACTGCACTTTGGTCAGGGGCCTATCACCTTTGTCATTCCAATACTTTATTTTCAGGTGTCAGAGCCATCCCATTGTGCTTTGAGTTGAACCCTCAGGCCCATGGTGCTGCAAACCTCTTTTGTGCTGCCAGATAGGTTAGGTCCATCCAGGAAACACGCTCCTTGAAGGAGATCCAAAAAGCCTCCTACATTCCATTCATTTCAGTCTCTTCCCCCTGCAGTTCCAGTATTGCCAACTTCAAGCTTTCAAAAATTGTGAGTCCGGCCTCAGATTCATGAGATGCCTTTAAAATGTAGGAGATTTAAAAAGAAATAAAGAATACATTTGGGTTATTTTTATTCACTTTTCCTGCATTCCGAGCCTTTAGGTCACACTTACTCCACATTTTGCTGGGTTAGCTATGTACCTTTCTTTTTCTTTTTTTTTTTTTTAAATGAAAGCAGAGGTTCTCATACAGTCTCCGGATTCCAGAACCTGAGGTTCTAAGAAAAACAACGGACTTGTTATAAAATTGCAAGAGTCGGCATCGCAGCAGGTGGCTCCCAGGACAAATGAATGGCCAGGCACCAGGTAAGGAGCAATGGGATGAGAAGACTCCAAAACAAAATTGCATGAATTCAGCTTGACAGGCAGGCAAAGACAGGTATGAAATGGGAGGTCCAGCGCTTTGCTACCACGTAGCCCACTTACTCCAGCCAGGACTCAGTTGGATGATATTTCATCAACAGTTTTCGAATGCGTCATCTTCAGAGCCTATGTGTTTTCAGGTGATGAGTCATGAATAGGAATTAGGCGGTTGAACTAGTGTGAACAAAAATCCAACTGCTCCACAATGCCCAAGTGAAGGTGAATTCCACACACATTGCAAAGCAGTTTCCATCCCATGGCTGTGCTGTGCATACATGGCAGCCAAGTATAAATTAGCATGATGGTATTTATGGGTGTTCTCTTAGAAGGATTTTTATTACTTTAATTAAGTAACAAATTTACAAGAACAGCTTGTGCTCTGAGCAGAGGCTCCAGGAGCCCTGAACTCTTGAGTTCTGATCCTAGTTTTAATTAACACTGGCTGACTGTGCCCATCTCTCAGGCAAGTCACTTAACCTTTTGGCCTCATTTTGCCAAATGAGTTAAATGGGGGATAATGCTTGTCTGTCTGTCTGACAAAGGTGAGGGAGAGGATTCTTGGAGGTGGGAGAAGATTTGGTTGTAAATGGCAGGTTAGTGATTGGAAGATTAGGGAAGGTTCCTATATTTTCTGATATTGCACCCCACAGGTGGAAACTGTGTCCAGCTGTCTGAGTCCTGGCCCAGTGTGTTGGTATGGGCTAAATATCAGCTCCCCTCTGAAGAACAGGGGTTACTGTTTATGGCTCCTCCACAACACAAGGGTAGGAGAGGGAAGAAAGCAAACCCCACATGAGAGGAAGTTCAGTGGTCTCAGGGAAATAGCAACTGGATGCCCATCTCCTACCAGGCCAAAAAGGGGCATAAAGAAACTAACATGCTGAGGAGCTGCCAGAGAAGTAGAGGCGATCGTCAGATCAAATTGCTTGTTTGATCTGCTGCTTGAAGAAGGCTCCCACTATACCACCTGTGACTCAGCCTGGCAGGGTTTCTAGCCTGTTTGGAAATTAGGGTAAACTCGGTTCCTGCAGCCACTGTGGAAGGGCCTTTTGGGCAGGGATGACCCTTCTGTCTAGAATTCTAATGGAGAACTGGGAGAGGCTTCTGCTCTTTCTCCAGGGATTTGAAGAGAGGCAATGGAGACCAATCATCCCCTAACAGGTGCCAAGCTCCCAAAAGCTGCAAGGGTTTAGAGAATTGAATTTGGGTCTCATGCCTAGCAGCACCGAATGGGCTGACCTGTGAAATCACTGCTTGTCATTTAACTGTTGCCCAGCTTTTATGGATCTAGCAAATTTCCTCAGCCTCGTTGATTGTAACCTCATAGCAGCACCACAAAGCTGCCAGCAGAGGACACTGCACAACAAGCTATAATAAATATGAAGGAAGGCTGTTAAGGGGGAAAAGAATTTTTGGCTTTACTGGGACCAGTGTGGGAGCCTGTGACCTTCAGCGCGACACATCTGCCAGCGAAGGCATCAAGCTCGTGGTGTTTAGTCTCCTAAATTGGAATCGCTAGATGCTCTCACATCACAGAGTTCCTATCCTGGCAGGGTCAGATGGGCTTGTTGACTTTCCCGGGTTGATCCATGCAGCTGACTCTCTGTTTTCCCAGAGGAGACCTTTAAAAACATGGGTCTTGTTGGCCCAGTGTGGACAATAGAGTCTAAAGCACATTTGCAAAGAGCAGGGGTTGAACATAATCTAAGAACAGCTGTACTGGGTCAGACCGAAGGTCCGTCTAGCCCAGTTCCTGACAGTGGCCAATGCCCTACAAACTGTGGCCAAAATCTCCCCCTCACTACTGTGCTGTGTGCTGCTTGCCCATCTAGCAACTGCCCTTCACTCCAGCGATGGCTAGATTTCAATGGTACTGTATGTATGTATTTTGTAAGTGCCTTGGAGTGAAAGGTTTTCTATAAATGTAAGGTGGCATTATGTAATAGCTACATTGGTTAAAATTCATGGTCATCTAATATGTTCTATAGTTAGCAAATATCTCCAGCTTTCTTTAATCCTGCTCCCTGTAATAAAACTGTAAATAATAATCTCAGCTGAGATGGAGTCTTCTCCATCCTATACCCTCTGTGGTGACCTTGCTGTGGCAGGGGTTGAGATTGGCTTATGAAATCCAGAACACCCTGGAGTAAATAGAGCAAAGGCTAGAGGATGGTGGAGGAAGCAACTCTATGGGTCACAGGAGCCAGGGAAACCCTTTGAATGAACCCAGCTCTGAAGAGCTCACAGACTCAATGCTGGGAGAATTCCCCATGTTATAAAGAGTATATTAAAGGCACAGGACTACTTCATATCCAGCCATGAAGGGGTTAAGTCTCCCCTCTCCAATTTTATATAATATGGTTGAAATCAGATGTTTGGAATTGCCTGACACGAACATGACACCTGATCTGTGCTATTATCATGCTTAATACCTTCATCTAGGGATGGGCCCCAACAACAACCTTGGAGTGAGGCAGACCCTACTCCCACCCCTGCATGCCCACCCCTAAAACCTTTGGGCAAGTTTGGATCTAAATCAGAATTTTGTGCCTTGGGCCTGTCTCTGTTTTCATCAGCAAGCGCTACACCTACACTTTGACAATGATTGATAAAGGGGAGGCAAGTACTATCATAACCTACCAGTTGGGTCTAGCTAGACAGCTAAGAGCTACAGGGAGAGGTTCATTGCAGAAAGTGTGTGGGAGGAATCAAAGGGTAGTCCGTCCCTTGGCAGGCAGATCTGACTGTGAAGAGAATCAGACTGGATTAGAAGGGAAGGTTAAGCTGCAGATAGGAAGACAGAATCAGAAAAGAAACACCTAAGATAGCTCTCTGATGACACCTTAAAGCAGGGGTGGCCAATCTGAGCCTGAGAAGAAGCCAGAGTTTGCCAATGTACATTGCCACAGTAATAAGTGGACAGTCCCCCATCAGCTCCCTTCCCCCCACCCCCCGCGCTCCTTGCCCCACACCTCCTGCCCACCCACAGCCACACCAAACAGCACTTACCCCTCCCTCCCTGCACCTCCTGATCAGCTCTTTTGTGGCATGCAGGAGGCTGGGGGCGGGAGGAGTGAGGGCATGGCAGGGTCAGGGGAGGGGGTGAGAAAGGGTAAAGTGGGGGCAGGGCCTGTGGCAGAGCCAGGAGTTAAGCAGTGAACACTTCCTGGCACATTGGAAAGTTGGCACCTGTAGCTCCAGACCTGGAGTCGGTGCCTATACAAGGAGCCGCATATTAACTTCTGAAGAGCCGCATGTGGCTCCGGAGCCACAGGTTGGCCACTCCTGTCTTAAAGGGACACCAGGACCCTGAAATCCTAGTCACATTCAAATACCAAGCTGACCTTTCAAGTTCTGCTCCTGGTTCCCAGCTTCTCTGCCAATGCGATGGCTTTCCAATGATGTTTTTCTGTCTTTCACTGCATTTTTCTTTCCCCCGGTGCTGTGTGGCAGACCCATACCAACCACAGGGGAAGTGACTAAGGCCAACGTTTTCAGAAATGCCCAGCCTGGGACACCTTGATTTTCAGAGGAGCTGAGCTCTATTTGAAGTCAATTGGAACTGTGACTTTCAGTGCTTATGAAAATCAAGTCTAAAGTCCTCCAGAAATCATCAGCCACCTTTGAAAACTGGCATATCTGGTTGACTGCACCAGGGAAGCCATCAAAGTACAGAGTGCAAACAGAAAGATCCATTTTCCCTCTAATATCTCTCTTAAGGGGCTTTTAGGTGTCACTTGTAACAACAGAAGTAAATACAACAGTTCAGACAAGTTGTGACTTTAAAGCTGATGTTGACCCTTGAAAACAGATTTCAGACTAAGCTCAATGCAGCCTGCTTTCCTTCAAAGCTACTGTAGTTAGCTCTTTCCCTAGGAGACCGTGTATGCTAATTTCATGAAAATGACAGGGAAAGCAGAGTATGCCCTGACTTTATTAGTGAGCACGAAATGATTTTCACGGGGACTGGAAAGCTGTGCCATCTCTCAAATAATTCATGCACCGCTGGAGAGATTTATGGACTAGGAGTGCAATTACAGCCCAGTCACAATTTATGCAGGGTGTGTAGGGGGCAGCATATATGTGGCATGTGTGCTTACACAAGCCAGTGCAGTCTGTCACCACTAGGTGACACCATGGGCCTATTAACTAGATCCATATTAAAGCTTTGTAAAGCACCCTAAAACCAACAAGTTTTTATCTAGTTTGGGGTTTTGTTACAAACCCAGAACGCCGGCTGGATTTACAAACCTTTCAGTGAACCTAGGTCAAGTTTCCCATGAACACAGGCTGAGGTTTGGCTGTGTTTGGGCTAAATTCCAGGTGACAGAGTGGGATTTATGATTTGAGGTGGAAGCCATGTGAACATTGGCCTTGAAACCGGGCTGATCATGGCTGCGGTTTGCTTGCAGGGCCTGCATGCGGCTGAAACAAAATCTCATGCTGAGATTCAGGGAATAGGAAGCCAGGAGCAAAAACCAGGAAAGGGTTTGTACAACTCTACTGTGAAATGCAGCAATGAGGTGCTATGTGACTCTCCTATTAACAAAAAGTGGGCTAAGTCTAGGGTAACCAGACAGCAAGTGTGAAAAATCTGGACAGGGGGTTGGGGGGTAATAGGAGCCTATATAAGAAAAAGACCCCAAAATCGGGACTGTCCCTATAAAATTGGGACATCTGGTTACATAGCCTAGTTTTGAACCTAACCCCCTGCCCCCTTACCACACCACCCAGCGTGTCTGGCTCTGCACAGCCCCTGGGAGCTAGACACACTGCCCCTTAGGAGTGCAGAGTGCTGCCAACAGGAGCTAGGGGCCAGAGCCCTGCTCGCTGAGGCTGTGAGGGAGGAGGGAGAGCGGAAGAGGGGCCATGGGAAGCCTCCCCAGCCAGGAGCTTGGGGATTGTGCAAGAGGCGCCCACAGGCCAGATGTGGCTTGTGGGCTGTAGTTTGCCCACCCCTGTTCTAGCCCTTTAAATTTGGCAAAGGGAAGCAGTTGCAACCCAAAAATGCCCTTTTGGTAGCTGGGTGCTGCTTGTTGCTGTGTCTTCCTCTTTTCTAGCTCCGTAAATGTTTTTAGCTGTTGTTCTGTTTGCCCTTTCTCATTCCTGGAGAGTGGCCTTTTATCACAGCCGCTCTGCATATGCAGCTAACATCTCCATTATTTCACTTCCCCTTCCCGCATAACTTCTAGGATTCTCTTAATAGGAACATTTGACATGCTAAGAGGACTGTTAGGAAAGTGAGCCGTGACCATCCTTAGTGTTTGCAGGGTGGATTCCATCTTCCAAGAGATTTACAAACACTAGCTGATTGCTAGGCTTCCTGGCAGGGCTGGATTGATAAGGATTCCCCAAGATAATTTTGCACTCCCTTTTCTCCTTCCTGTCATCTCAGAACCCACTTTCTCATACTGTGTCCCCAGTAACAGCCCTCATGCCCAAACCAGTATAATAAGGAGCCAGCGCCATGTATGTTGTTTGACAGAGGCATTTCCAAAATGACTGCATTATGAGCATAACGTGCTATCCATGCATCTACCTGAACATGAGGCAGAGGGCTAACAGCAGCAGACTAGAGAACCAGTTCTTCTCAGCAACACCCTATAGCTGATGAGCCAGCCTGCTAATGAGTGGCAAAGTACTCTGTGCTTTCAGTGTAATCTCTTGCTCTCAGCCTTGATTCAGTGCCCACTAAAGCCAATGGGAGTTTCAGGGGGCATTGGATCAAAGCACACAAGAACAGGAAAGGCTGTTCCTTCCCCAAATCCCCACACAGCTCTCTAGTCGCTATCTGTTCTGTACTTGTCTGTGACTTTAGAATGTAAGCTCTTGGGAGCAGAGATGTGGGTTAGGTTTTGGTTTTGTTTTGTAGGGTGTCCCACCTTTTATAAAGTCCTGTGGATGGTTACAGTGCTATACAAACAACAAATAATGAATGATTGACCAGCTGTGTGTGCCATATAGTTCACAGCAGGAAAAAGGGACACAAGTTCACAAAGTGGCCCAAAATGCGCTCCCTATTTATCTAAAATCTGGATCTAGCCCATCACAAAGCTGTCTAGTTTTCATGACTCTTGTGAATTGTGTGTCCATTTTTCACAATGTGCAGGATGCCTGATGAGGGTGACCAGGTGGCAGAATCTTAGGTAGATCTGTGGCCTTTAGACCAGCTACATGAATATACTCAACTGACGGTGATACTCGGACACTGCTGTCATAAATTTTGGCTTGGAAAGATAGCCAATCAACTGGGTGCACTCGTGAGTGTAGGCACCACATGGGGAGTCAGAAGACAAGGGGTCCTCTTCCTGACTCACGTCAGTGAGTGACGTTGGGCAAGTAATATCGCTGCTCCGTACCTCAGTTTCCCCAACTGTAATGTTGGGGATAGTGACAGTTACCCCCTTTTGTAAAGAGTATGGATGGAAGGTGACATATAAGGGCTTATGTTTATTACTGTGTTCAGTGTTTGAACGTCTGATGGTTCTAAATATTTCCAAAGTTCTTGCTCAATGAGCATGTGGATAAAGGATTTCCTTACACCAAGTACTCCCAGCACCCCTCTTGCTGGGTGACATTGTCCTTTTACACGCTCCTGCTAACTGAGGCACATTGGGAGAGGCAACCATTAACATGAGGCCCATTCAGTCTCTAATAATGTACAATATCCTCATGAACCCCACCCAGCAAAACAACACCAACTGAAAACTAGCACAGGACGAGGAGCTGACAAAGCGGAGGGACGTTGCAGCGCGACAGCCCTGCCATGTCCCAGTTTGTCGACATGACACTTGTGAGAGATGAAGGCATCTCCCAGCTGTGGGGCCTGTGCTGGGCTCAGAATAACAGCAACAGAGAGCGAGTGCTCTGATGTTCAACTGACATTTCAGCCTAGCACTTGGCTTGCCTCTGTCCCGATCCCATGGTGATCCCTCCACAAGGCTTTTCCTGGAAGGGGTTTGTGCACTTAATTAAGCCCTATGTAGCAAACCCTTCCCCCACACCCCTCCCTGCTCCTTCTCTCTGGCACAGTCTCAGGTGGGATTCACATGCCTGCCTTTGCCACTTCTCAATTCAGCAAGGCTGATAAATAATTCAGCAGGCGCACAGCCAATGAACAGGCAGGCAGGAACACTGGCTGGAAAGGGAAATGGAAGGTGGATAGGGAAGGAGAAAGATCAAGTGAAGAGGAACGGCCTTTGCAGGGGCTGCTTCTCCTCCTACGTGACTCCAGTGTTTCTCCAAATAAGAACCCTCTCTAGCCTAGTGCATCCCCTCCAGCAGTACCCCATTCCACCTGTGTCCCAGCGCAGGTCACCTGCTGATCACTAGTTAAGGACTCAAAGGACTCAAGTTTCAAAGACGCCCTCAGCCTTCTGCTGAGCCTTGAACGAAGTGCGGGGCTGTCCCCTGCTGCTTCAGAGCCCCTGCTGGAAGAGGCACTGTACAATGGTGGCTGCAGCAGGGCACTCGGATTCAGGACACAGTGGGTTCTGATCCTGCTCTGCCATGGATTCGCTGAGGTACCCTGGGCAAGTCTCTTTGTTTCCCTGTCTGTAAAAAGAGGGTGATAATGCGTCTCACAGGGTGTTGTGGTTGTTACTGTAGGTCCAGTTCTCCCATTTGAAATAACAGTAATTAACACCTAGCACTGACATGGTGTTTTTTGTCCCTTATAAAGTGCTTTGTGAACACGGGCAGGCTAATAACTTTATCCCCATTTTACAGCTGGGAAACTGAGACACAGAAGGTTTCAGAAACTGGCCCTCAGTCACACAGCAAGTCAGTGCCAGAGCTGGTGACAGAATCCCTCTCTCTTGTCTTCTAGCCTGGTCTCTTCCCTGGATGAGAGGCAGTGCACTATTGCAAAGTTTTATTCTCAAACAGCCTCTCTGGGGGACTTGCCACCAGCAGGGAACCCTCCTCTGGAAGATCGAAGCTCTATGATATTAAATTCACAGAAGTGAGAGGCACATAGATGGTTAGGAGGAGACTATGCCAAATCCTGATTTAACTGAACAAAAAACCACCCTCTTTCTCTCAATGGCAGATTTACTACTCTTGGGGAGCCTTAAGATCCAGGTTCCTATCCCATGTGTGGCTCAAGTTGTGGTTAGGTACAGATGGCTTGGAGGGATGTGCCAGAGTAGCCATAAGATTACAGTGATAATCAGACCACACCTACCTTACAGCAGCTTTCCAGAATCTGTATCTTTCTTGTGTCTGCTAGAGGCTTGGTTGAGGTGCTTGGGTACCATATACCGGTATGTGTTGGCATGACTATAGCAAAGTAAAAGGATGGCAGTGAACAGAGTAATGGCTCATCCTTTGGATCTCTAGCAGCCCAAATGGGTTTGCCTAGTTTGCTTTCCTACCACAACTATCGGGAGCTTAGAACTACCTCTAAGGCAGCGAGTGAAGTGGCTGAAAGTACTTGTGTGCTGATGTGTCAGTTCTCATGCATGAGGTTTTCATCCCCAACCAAGCAGAAAGTAGTCAGATGCATGACATGACAACCGGTGGAACAACCCCAACTAGGCTTATTGAAATGACATTTCACCCTACTAAGCAGCACTGTTGGGGCTGCCTCCAGGACTCGCTGGGTAAGGGGTAGTTTGTCTAAAGTAGCCCTAGAAACATTCAACCAATCACCATGTCACTCTGAAATCCATGTTTGCAATGACATTGTCTGTCTATCAGGGATTGCCAATAGGTTTGTGGTAGATGTGAGTCTGCATGCAAAGCAAGATAAATCTCTGAGCCTGCAGCATCATCGAAGTGTACAGTGCACACTATCAGCGCAGGGGCCTGTCTGCTTCCAGACACAGGGTAAAGCTGGCGTAGCTGTCTATGAACCTGGGAGATGGCTTTCCCTTTCTCCCTCCTGCTCTGTACTGTGTGTGAGACAGGGAAGGGCAGAGAGGAGCTACACTTAACATTCACAGAGACCTCCTTGGCCTATTAATTCTGGAGCAGATAAAGCAGAGCAGAGCCCTTGGGGGTGCTTGTGGCTTCTTTATTTGGCTCCCTTCTCCTCCATTCCAGAGGTATTGCAGGGGCTCTTGGGTTTGGCCCTTATCCTGTTGCACCCCCACCCTCTCTGCTCAAGCATTTCATAACTGTGCCAATTATAGCTTAGAGAGACAGCAGTGTTGGGTGCTGGATGTAGCTCTACGGTAGAGAGAGAGAGAGACAGACACACACACAGCAGGGATTCTCAGTGAGAGAGCACATAGCACAGGAAGTGGGTTTCTGAGATACTGGGAAACTTTGCACAGGCTTTGTATGATAAACATCTCTGGTGCTGGTTTGGGAAGAGTCCAGATGGCTGAGTCTTTCATCAGGGGATGTACAGTGCACTATTATTGCAGTCACTGCCCTACTGCTAGGAGCTGTGTGGCCTGAAACTGATAGAGACGAGGAACGAGAAAGATAGGAACACGGGGAAAAAATTCATATGAAGAGTGAATGAAATTATTGAGACCATTTACCTTATAGTGGAGACTAATAAGAAGAAGAACCATCATAAAAGGATACAAAATAATTAATGGTCTAGAAAATGTAGATCAGGAACTACTATTCCCCCATCTCATCATTAGAAAAAAAGGGTCCACTGAAAGGTGGCAAATTCTAAACAGATAAATACTTTTCATACAATGCACAATTCACCTGTGGAACTTATTCCCTCAGGATATGATTGAGGCCAAGAGGTGAGCAGGATTCAAAAGAAGGATTAGATATTGTTACAGATAACAAGACTATCCAGCTACAACAGGAAATATTTTTTAAAATGAGAGTTTTGGAAGGGATATAAACCCTCAAGCTACGTGGCATAAGACAATCTCTATCGAAAGGAGGTTAGGTTAGGAATTATTGCACTGCCTCCTGCATGGTTTCTGACCTTTCTTCTGAAGTACCTGGTTCTGACCATAGCCTGTGACAAGATACTGACGGATCTTGGATCTTATGCACTATGGCAGGGGTGGGCAAACTATGGCCCACGGGCCAGATGTGGCCGATGGGACCGTCCTGCCCTGCCCCTGAGCTCTCAGCCCCTCCCCTGCCTGGCTACCC